>CAKNWT010049506.1:0-13684 GCA_932066315.1 Andricus coriarius | reverse complement strand
TGGTTAAGAAAAACGGCATGGAGAGAGAGAAGGCAGCAGGGGAAGAGAGAATAAGAGAGTCAAGGTTTAACGGGAACTATGTGTGGATAATGCCAAGGGCGAGAGCGCAATATTTGTGTGAGAAAGGAGAGAAAGGAAGTCAGGAGCTGATAGCGAGGATGAGGTGTGGGTGCATGGAGGATTTTAATAGCTTCTGGCTCACGAGTGAGAAGAGGATGTGTGAACTGTGTGGGAAGGGTGATGCAAAAGTGGAGCACTGGTTGGAGGAATGTGCAGAGGTGGAAAGGAGTGAAATGAGCATGGAGGTATTGATGCATGAAAGGGGGGACAAGAGGGCAGTAGCATGGGTGAAGGGAGTGTTGGGTAGGATGGAAAAGAAGAGAAGGAAGGAGGAAGAGGTATGGAGGAGGAAAGATTGTAAATAAGAGAGGAAGTAGATATAAGTAGGATGTAAATATTGTAAATAGTAGATAAGCATTAGGTAATAGACGCGGAAGCGAGAGAGTAGGGACATGCGAGCGAGGCGAAGCGAGGCGAGGAAGGCAAGGCGATAAGAGCGTGCGATCCTAAATATAAGGTATGGATGGATGTTAGTTTTAAGGCTTAGTTTTAAGGAAAATTATGTAAAAGTAAGGAAAGTGTAAGCAAGTCAATTTTTTAAGGCCAACAGGCTGAAGAATAAACGTTTATACTACATATAATTACCAATTCACCGCCTTTCTTGAGGTTAGGAACGAAGCGTGGCATCATAGAACCACAATGACTCCGGATTCGTACTCAGCGACCTCGAAAACATAGGATATAACCTATTTTCATAGGTACGAATCATATTTTACCTGAAAACAGCGATTTTCATGTTTTTTGAGGTTAGGGACGAAATCTGACGTGATGGAGCCAAACGGACCCCGGGTTCGGATTCAGCGACCCCAAAAACGTAGGGTAAGCCTATTCTGGTTTCTGGGGTAGACACATTTTTTTTGGGCAGCTGTGTAATCTAAAAAACACTACCGGTCGCTTAGCAAGATGGTCGTTATCACTTCTCGAATACGACTTTGACATTATGCACAGAAAAGGTTCTTCCCACCACGTTCCCGATGCCTTGGCTCGTATGTACCAGTCCCAAATTGCCGAAGAAACATTATTATTAAGTACAGGTCCCATCCCCTCCTGGTATTCCCGACGATTCGCAGTCGCATCCAATTTCCCTGAGAGATTCCCCCGTTGGAAGATTGCCAACGAGAAATTATACACCGACCGACCGAAACCCCTTGTCCCTGACCTTGTTGAAGACCTTAACGAATGGAAACTAGTACAATCTGCCAGATGTGTAAGATAGAACAACAGGTTCCCGCCGGCCTAATGGGGCACCGCGTAGTAGAAGAACCGTGGATAGTTGTAGCCGCAGATGTTATGGGCCCCCTCCCTAGAAGTAAAACAGGATTTCAATACATCTTAGTAATGCAAGATTTATTTACGAAACGGGTATAATTCGGGCCCCTGCGCATGGCTACGGGTAAGAAAATAGAGGTTGCCTTTCGTGAAAATATCATTAATCGCTGGGGAACACCACAAGTACTCCTCACGGATAATAATCAGACCGAATTCGTGAATAATATCCTCTATCAACTAGCTTAGGAATTTAACATTACCCATACCACTAATCCTCTCTATCACCCTCAAGCGAACCCCGTGGAAAGAGTTAATAGAATCCTAAAAACCATGATAGTCTCATATATGAATAAAGTCCATGGTACATGGGACCAACACCTTTCCGAATTCCAATTCACGCACAATACAACCCACCATGCCACGCTCAAGTCCTTCCCTGCCTTCTTAAATTTCGGAAGAAATCCCCAGCCCATAAATTCTCATACATCCCGATCCACTGCCGAACTTGAAAAGGAAACTCGAGACCCCGAATCCTGGAAAAATCGAATGCCCGAACTCCAATGTATGCGCGATTGGGTAATTAGGAATTTAGACCAAGCATTTCAAAGACAATCTAAGTATTATAACCTACGGCGCAGGGATTTGAGATTCCGTAAAGGAGATTTAGTTCTGTCCAGATCTCGGTTACTTTCCTCCAAAATCAAAAACATTGCCGCGAAATCGGGCCCGCGTTATAATGGTCCCTATCGAGTCTCGAAAGTGTTATCACCCACCGTCTACGAACCTTCTGACCTCGCAGATAGGTTCGTGGGCAAATCTTACATCGTAGACCTAAAACCCTTCGTTTCCCCCTTCAATAATTCGGAACATAGTCCGTAGATCGATCCAATAAAGAACTCCGAAGACCCCTTCCGCCATCTCCACAAATATGCCAAACTCATCGAGAAACTAAAAAAAAGGAGCCGAGATTGGCCGACGGACGAGGAACTGTTACAGCAGACGATCCGGAAATTTGATCTCTTACCAAGCGCCTCGCGTAATCTAACACCGTCGAAACGCAAACCTACTTTAAGGATCGGAAAAGGAGAAGGACCGTTGAAACCCAGAACCTCTCCTTCGAAGAAATCCTCTGAGGCTTCGCGACCCCGATTACCCCCCAAACAAAAAAAAATTTTAAACCGTCGTGACCCAGATCTCCGAAGACATTACTAAACCCGAATCTGTTCCCTCCTATCCCTAAACATCCCGTACTCCAAAACTTAAGCCGCCGGACCCGCTAGTTTCCCCACACTACGGCAGGATGCGGGTGCTGGAACTGTCAAGAAGTGACACATAAATATTCACAATGCCAGCGCCCCCGATCAGCTTTCTGCTTCCGGTGTGTAGAACCGGGATTCTCTACCCTAAACTGTCCCTGCTGTACCCACGCTGGTAGCCCCCTTCTCACAGCGACCCTAATCTTCCGCATTTTTCTTTCCCCCCCACCTTCTCTTTCCCAACTTCATTCGTTTATCTTTTCCTCTTATTCCCATTTATTTTGACTACCTATTATTTTCCGCCACATATTAGTACTTAGTACATTATAAAATGATTTACAATAATACTTCCCCTTATTGGCCCATATAACTGATCATCTCTGCCTCTTTTACCCTAGAACTATCATATATTGTGTAATGTTAGCCCCCACCGCCCATATAATATTTTAAATGATAACGTATTATATAATGCTTTCCCCCATATAGCCCCATATAATTTATTTATCTCGACCTTTTTAAGTAAATTTTTGAGATTTTTGACCATAATATAATTTTTAGAATGGCTAAACGACATGATTTGTCGCCGACTACAGTTGGCCAAATTGCCAGCATACGTATAAGTGAATGCGTGTCCCATGTTGTAAATTATTTGGTATAATATGAAATGCATTATTTGATTCTCAACACGTGTGCGTCCCGAGAGTCGTTCTTATTACATACACCGCATGATTAATTTAGTAAGATGAGGGATGCTTCTAATTATTTATCATTTAGGAATTTTATGCTTCGAACACTTCAGAACGGGATGAGCCGAAAACCTCCCTGATTCAGTCAAAAGTCCACCCGACCCCAATGAGGTAGAGGCTTTTTAGAGAGAGGTATACAGTATCCCGAAAACACTGGAGGAATTCCCATCCATTAGTGGCGAAGAGGTGAAAAAAGTACTTAGGGGCACGAAGAACTTATCTGCTGCAGAACAAGATGGAATCAAGCATTTCTCGTGGAAGAAGTTTACTTCTATGCACCAACATCTGGCCCACATTTTCACCTCATTTTTAAAGTCGGAGCTGCATATATCGCAGTGGCTGGTATTAGGCCGCACTATACTCCTACCGAAGAAAGAAGACTTTTCCAACACAGAGAATTACAGAGCAATAACTTGTTCGATCAGGCTGTATAAGATCTTTACAGCTATCTTAAACGACAGGATTGTTCGAAGAATCGAGCCTATGTGGAGAGATGTACAAAACGTGGCTCGAAGAAAGGTGTAGAAGGCTGCCAAGAGAACCCGCTAGTTAAGAGGTGCGCCTACACAGACGTAGCAGCCCACCATCGCGCCCTGTCGATGACCTGGATTGGCTACCGGAATGCTTTCGATTCAACCTCTCCTAGACTTATCAACTATCCGTTAAAAAACTTGAATGGTCATCCACACATAGAGAGATACGTAGAGAAATTGATGCCCCGTTGAAAAACTAGGATCATTATCTCATCTGGAAATTATGGTGTGACAATGAACAGCGTCAGCTTCCAGAGGGGCGTTTTTAGGGTGACACCATGAGTCCTTTTTTTTTTGCATCAAGCCTCTGCTACTGTCTCTCGCACTACGCAGTACTACTGATTACCTCTGCGGCAACATTAATATCCGCGAACATGATGTGACTCTTGTACTTTATACGGATGACTTAAAGATCTATACTTCTATTCAAAGCCAATTTATGAGTTTTTTAAAAATTGTCGAGGGGTAAACAGGAGAGATTGGTATGGACTTTAGATTGGACAAGTGTGCCTAGATTCATCTGAAGCGAGGATAGATTATTCGTGTTCACGGGGACTCTGAGCTTGCGAATATAAGTGTTATTAGACATCTTAAAACTATAGAGACCTATAAATACCTGGGCATGTCTCAAAGCCGCGATCATGACGTAACATCCGTGAAGGAGTCTCCTCTCTAACGCAGATTCGAGCTTCTTCTGCGACAGACTTGGTCTGCGAATCTGTCTGCGTTGAACAAAGTTTTTGTGACTAACATGCTTGCCGTCCCGTTTCTACTCTACTCATTTGAGATGGTTCGATGGACGAAGCACAAGCTGTCGACCCTTGATATCGCCACTCGTAAGATCATACACATGCAGAAGAGCTTGCACATCAATTCGTTCATTCCACGATTATAAATGCCACACCGTCGAGGTGGGTGCGGACTTCTGAATTGGCAAACGAGCGTTCCTTTACAAAGTCGCGGAGCAGGCGGCCGATACCCTTGATCTGAATTTCAACATCAGAAGTGAGGACTCAGTTCAGATACAGAGGGTTACATTTTCGAATACCCGAACGCTGTCATTTCCACCTTAGTATAACGTGACCGCGTTTTACGTCAAGAAGTTCCCAGCGAGAAGTGCAGAGCTTGTCATGAACACGCTGCGACATTACCCTGCCGAACGCTTCGAAGGAGGTAAAGTCAATTTTCCAAAACGACAAGTGCCATATTTTCTGTAACTGCGATTTTCGGACAGAAGTGTTAATTGCACACTCGAAGCTTCACATCGTTCTCCAAGATTTCACAAAAAAACTATATTCGTGATCGAATTCTCGGCTCCAGCCGACTACAGCATCACTGCCGAGGAGAAGGAAAAGCAGTAGACGTAACAAGAAATTAAAAAGGGAGCTGCAACGACTGTACCCAAAATATTCGGTTAAAGTAATTGGCCTTGTGATCGGTGCTCTCGGAGGTGCGAAACTATCACTGGTTCGTAACCTGAAAGCCATACCCGCCTGTCAAAAATATGCAAAGTCACTTGCGAGATGGATGCAGAAAGCTGTTATCAGTGTGCTGCTTCGTGTCCTTAAGGCGCATCGTCAGGCTTGCATTTTCGCCCATGTATTACATAGCACAAGTTTTCTCCTACACGGATGAATTGTTGAATGTAATATATTTACCACATGATCTCAATGGCATAACACAGAAAAATAAAGTCTTCGTTTTTTGAAAAATGGTCTTGTTTTTGTTTTATTTTGATTAATCGAAAATTTGCTTCATTTATGCGCCTGGAAACGAGCAGTCCGACACCTGGAAAGAAGCCATGATGATCCAAAAACAGGTGCTCGAAATTGAGACAGTACAAGTTAGGACTCGAGCGTGAAATTTAGCGGCGATATTTCACCCCAAGGGCTCCCTCGTGACTCATCCGTCCTCCCTATTGTTTGAGCGTTACATGATTCGAGACGGTTGAACAAAATTAATAATTATCAAGATATGAAGAAATTGAATTTTAAAATGCTGCATTAGATTCCTTACATAATTTCGAGACGATTAAAAAAAGATAGAAAATAATCGGTTAACCCATTCAATTTCTGTTGGCAGTTTTGATAATTTTGCATTTTATGTAGGATAAGCTTCAATATTCCGAATACTGACCCATTTTCCTAATCCTTTTTTTCATTTTTTTCTTAAATTACATCAAAACCGTGACGAAAATGAATTTCGAAGTATCCAAAAAATATAAATAATGTACAGGATATCGAATGTAATTGCTGTAAGCAAATTATATAAAGCAGATGTCAAGATATTGGAAATCAGTATATTTTTAAGTTGAAATTGCTTGATTTTATCAACAGGATCATGTTTCATCATGAAAATTGTTTGAATGGTATATTTTCTTTATTTTATAAACAAATTTCATAAATAAATGCAAAGTTCCGTCACTTATAAGTAATTTGTTTATTTTATGAACAAACTTTATAAACAAATGCATTGTTTGGTGATTTATGGACAGAAGGTAATAGTTTTTTTTCTAATCGTCTTCAAATTACACAAGTGGTGATGTTTATTGAGAAAGAATTGTTAATGGATATTATTTGTTTTTGTTATAAGCAAATTTTATAAGCAAATGCATAGTTTGACCACTTGTAGATAGAAATTGATCGTTTTTCTTTCTAATCGGCTTCAAATTACATAAGTGGTGCTATTTGGTGACAAATAATTGGCAATCCATATGATTTGATTTTTTCACATACAAGTTTTTTAAACAAATGCGTATGGCCATTTATAGACAGAGAGTAATACGTTTTCTTTCCAATCGTCTTCAAATTACAAAAGTAACGAATGTGATGACGAATTGTCAATCCACATTACTTCTTCAGGTCACAAACAAATTTAAGAAAGAAATTCATAGTTTGACCATTTCTACGTAGAGAGTGGTCGTTTTTCTTTCTAATCGGCTTCGAAGTGTCTCCAATGTGGAGCAAGAATGAATTAGAACTGGATCCTGAAATTATTGAAATTATTGACAAGTACAACTTGTAAGGTAATTCATCTGAAACAACACAAAACATTTACAGTGATAGAATTTGAAGGCAATAATAAAAAACTATCAGTTTCTAATTATAAATGTTTAAACTACGCATTTGTTCATTGCATTTGTTTATGACAGAAGCAAATAATATCGATTGACAATTCTTGATTCACCGCTTACGTCATTTGAAGACGATTAGAAAGAAAAGCGAACATTTTCTAATTATAAATGGTCAAAAAATAAATTTGTTTAATAAATTTGTTTATTACAGAAGCAAATAATATCGATTGATAATTCTTCCTCAATAAACATCACCACTTGTGTAATTTGAAGACGATAAAAAAAAACTATTACTTTCTCTCTATAAATCACCATACAATGCATTTGTTTATAACATTTGTTTATAAAATAAACAAACTGCCCATTCTTTGTCATCAAGTAGCACCACTTATGTAAATTGAAGACGAGTAGACAGAAAACCGTTAACTTTCTATCTACAAATGGTCAAACTATGCATTTCTTCATAAAATTTGTTTATAAAATAAACAAATTGCCAATTCTTTGTCACCAAACAGCAAAACTGATGTAATTTGAAGACGGATAGAAAGAAAAACGATCACATTCTATCTATAAATGGTCAAACTATGCATTTGTTTAGAAAATTTGTTTATAACAAAAACAAGTAATATCGATTGAAAATTCTTCCTCAATAAGCGTCACCACTTGTGTAATTTGAAGACGATTAGAAAAAAAGTATTCCTTTCTGTCTATAAATCACCAAATAATGCATTTGTTTATAAAATAAACAAATTTCCAATTCTTTGTCACCCAATAGCATTTTTATGTAACTTGAAGACGAGTAGACAAAAAAACTATTACTTTCTGTCTATAAATCACCAAACAATGCATTTGTTCATAAAATTTGTTTATAAAATAAACAAATTGCCTATTCTTTGTCACCAAATAGCAACACTTATGTAATTTGAAGATGAGTAGATAGAAAAATAAATATCGATTGACAATTCTTCGTCACAAAATATCACCGCTTATGTAATTTGAAGAGGATTAGAAAGAAAACGAGTACTTTCTGCCTATAAATGACGGAACTGTGCATTTCTTTATAAAATTGGTTTATAAAATAAAGAAAATATACCATTCAACAAATTTTCATGATGAATCATGTTCCTGTTGATAAAATCAGGCAATTTCAACTTAAAAATATACTAATTTCCAATATTTTGACATTTGATTAATATAATTTTCTTACAACAATTACATTCGATATCATGTACATTATTTATATTTTTTGGATACTTCGACAGTCATTTTCGTCACGGTTTAGATGTAATTTAGGAAAAAATTAAAAAAAAAAAGGATTAGGAAAATGGGTCAGTATTCTCAATATTGAAGCTAATCTTAAATAAAATGCAAAATTATCAAAACTCCCAACAGAAAATGAACGGGTTAACCGATTTTTTTCTATCTTTTTTTAATCGTCCCGAAATTATGTAAGGAATCTAATGCAGCATATTAAATTTCTATTTCTTCATATATTGATAATTATCAATTTCGTTCAACCGTTTCGAATCATGTAACGCTCGAACAATAGGAAGGACGGATGAGTTACGTGGGACCCCTTGGGGTGAAGTTTTGCAGCTAAATTTCACGCTCGAGTGCCAATTTGTACTGTCTCAATTTGGAGCGCCTGTTTTCGGATCATCGTGGATACTTTCCCGGTGGCGGATTTCTCGTTTTCAGGCGCATTAATGAAGCAAATTTTCGATTAATTAAAATATAACAAAAACAAGACCATTTTTCAAAGAAGGAGGCTTTCTTTTTCTTTATTATGCCATGGAGATTATGTGGTAAAAATATCACATTCAACAATTTATCCGTGTAGGAGGAAACTTGTGTTATGTAATACATGGGCAAAAATTCAAGCCTGACGAAGCGCCTTAATACACACGAGGGTTTCGCCAGCCTGTGGTTATGGTTTCGTTTTGCCCTATGGCCATCCATCTCACGGTCGTGCGACGTGGCCATATGTGTGATTTACTGCGGTTCTACTGGGAGCCGGTGTCATTTTGAGATGGCAGTTGCTTCCAGTGGGTCCCAGGGGTGGTTGTTTAACCCTTTTTTATGATTATATATGCAGGTTGTCCCAGACTCAAGTGTCCGGACTTAGATAGCTATATTATCGTTAAAAAAAAATTGAAAATTCCTTTTCCAAAAATTAGTTCAAGTTTTATTTTTTGAGTTATTAAATGATTAAGCGGGACCAATCAGAAGCACGGTATAAACAGTCGCGCGTACCTGAGCGTGAGTCCAGCGCAATGTTGTTAAGCGAGAGGAGAACAGCAGTCACTACACTTCCTTGGACTCCCGTTCACGTATGCACGGCTGTTTTTACCGCGCTCCTGATTGGTCCAGCTTAAACATTTAATAACTTAAAAACTAAAACTTCAAATGATTTTTGGAAAAGGAATTTTAGATTAATTTTTTTAATTTTCATACAGCCATATAAGTCCAGACAATTGAGTCTGGGAAACCCTGTATACACGGTGTCCCAGGCTCAAGTGTCCGGACTCAACAGACGTACGTGCGTGAGCGGGAGTCCAACGAAGTTTTACTGAAACGCGCGCCGAAGTGGAGAGAACAGTTGTCACTACATTGCCGAAGTATTTAATAATTGAAAAACTAAAACTTCAACTGAATTTTGGAAAAAGTATATATATATATATATATATATATATATATATTTTAGTGTCCTTTTCCACGACACTTTGTTTTTATTTTTCGGCCGCCGTATCGCGACAGTTCGTTTCAGGTCAGTTACACCAGCACCCCCCCCCCACTCTTAATTTTCGATTTTTGTATAGCCCACTGAATTGCGCGGCAAATGCGCTCATATGCGCAACCAATGGAAAATTTTGCGCCACGAAACGAAATTACATGACCCTAAAGAACTCCAAATGCAATGATATGCGCCAACAAGGACCAATTATATGCCATATTGATAACCAAGTAATCGGCGATCAAAATGGGGGGGGGCTGGCGCGGTTTTACTAAAATAATAACATTTTTGAAATTCATCCTAGCCATCTGTTATAATTTCACATGCGCCACCACTCAAAAATTTTGCGCTAGCTAATCAACAAAGATAGCATTGGGGGGGGGGGGCAGTGTGACACAGTCGTTAAATCTTCGACATTTATATGGAATTTAAAATGACGGATATGGAGCTATTTGTCTTAAAATGCGCTCATATGCGCCACAACAATTGTTTGCAAACTTTAAAAGCTGTCCACGATACGCAGCTTTTAACACCTGACAAAGTGATGACCATGTGATGACCAACAAAATACAAAGTTCTTAATCCGCAGTGATGAATGGACTGTCGTATAGGGTTTCAAATGCGCTCATATGCGCCATAAAAATTTGTTGAATATCTTGGAAATTGCCCAAGATATGGAGGTCACAACATTTTGCAAAGTGATGACCACCAAAAAAAAATTTTTAGTCCACAGTGGTGAAGGGACTTTCGTATGGGGTTCCAATGCGCTCATATGCATTATGATATTTTTTTGAATATCTTAAAAATTGCCCAAGATATGGTATAACATTGTGCAAAGTGATGACCATCAAAGTGAACAGTTTTTAATCCGCAGTGTTGAAGGGACAATTGTATGGGGTTTCAAGTGCGCTCACATATGCACCATGAACGTTTTTCGAATATCTTGAATATTGCCCATGATATGGAGGTCACATCATTTTGCAAAGTGTTGACCACCAAAAAAAGTTTTTAGTCCGCAGTGATGAAGGGACTTTCGTATGGGGTTTCAAATGCGCTCATATGCACCATGAAATTTTTTTGAATATCTTGAAAATTGCCCAAGATATGGAGGTCATAACGTTTTGCAAAGTGATGATCACCAAAATACAAAGTATTTAATTCGCAGTAATGAAGGAACTGTTTTATGGGTTTTCAAATGCGCTCATATGCACCGTAAAATTTTTCTAAATATCTTGAAAATTGCCGAAGATATGGAGGTCAAAACATTTTGCAAAGTGATGATCACGAAAATACAAAGTATTTAATTCGCAGTGATGAAGCAAAATTCGTATGGGGTTTCAAATGCACTCATATGCGCCATGCAAATTTTCTAAATATCTTGCAAATTGTCCAACTTATGGAGGTGATAACATTTTTCGAAGTGATGACCACAAAAATGAAAAAATTTTAATCCGCAGAGAGTAATGGGCTATCATATAGGGTTTCAAATACGCTCATATGCGCTATGAAAAGTTACTGAATATCTAAAAGTTGCCGAAGATATGGAGGTCATAACATTTTTCGAAGTGGTGACCACCAAAAAGAAAAGGTTTTTAATACGCAGTGATGAAGGGACTTTCGCATTGGATTTCAAATGCGCTTATATGTGCCATGAAAACTTTCTGAATATCTTGAAAATTACCCTAGGTATGGAGGTCATAACGTTTTTCGAAGTGATGACCACCAACATGAAAAGTTTTTCATCCGCAGTGCTGAACGGTCTATCGTATGGGGTTTGAGATGCGCTCAGATGCGCCATGAAAATATACTGAATATCCTAAAAAATTGCCCAAGATATGGATGTCACAACATTTTGTAAAGTGATGATCACCAAAATACAAAGTATTTAATTCGCAGTGATGTATGGAGATTCGTATGAGGTTCCAAATGCGCTCATATGCGCCATGCAAACTTTCTGAATATCTTGAAAATTGCCCAAGATATGGAGATCACAAAATTTTGAAAAGTGATGACCACAAAAAAAGAATTTTTTAGTCCGCAGTGATGAAGGGACTTTCGTATGGGGTTTTTAAATGCGCTTATATGCACTATGAGAATTGTTTGAATATCTTGGAAATTGCCCAAGATATGGAGGTCATAACATTTTTCAAAGTGATGGCCACCAACATGAAAAGTTTTTAATCCGCAGTCATGAACGGTCTATCGTATGGGGTTTCAAATGCGCTTACATGCGCCAAGAAAAGTTACTGAATATCTTAAAAATTGCCAAAGATATGGAGGTCATAACAGTATCAGCGGCCTTCATCTAAAACAGCTAAACAAATAGTTCATTAAAAATAATCACTACCGACAACATTTTAAAACTCCAGTTAATGCATCTATCTCCATAGTAATATTTCACGACCTCTAGGAACTGAAGCTATCACAATTAAATGAAACACGTCTCAGCCGCCTTTACCTAAAACCGCTAAAAAAAAATTAAATTAAAAATAATCACCGGAAATAACTTAGCAACTTTGCACGTCCCCAACTGTGCACGTGCCAAATGAGCACGTGCTATCTGTACACGTGCACAATTGTCACTTGGATGACTGTGCACGTGCACAGTCGTCCAAGTGACAACTGTGTACGTTGGAATTTCGACGTGCACAGTTGTCTAAGTACCATCTGTGGACGTGCATAGTTGCCCAAGTGACAACTGTGCACATCAAAATTTAGCCGTGCCCAGATGTCTCATTGCCATCTGTGCACGTGCACAGTTTTCCCAGTGGCTACTGTGCACGTAGGAATTTCGACGTGCACAGATGGGCTCCTGTGGACCTAAACGTGCACAGATGCCACTTTATTAACTGTGCACGTGCAGGGATGTCAGTTTCCTAACTGTGCACGTGAACAGATGTCGGTTGCCCAAATGTGCACGTTTATGTCCGTACGTCAGGGTTTATACGAGGGTGGTCTTTTATATCTGCGTATAATAAATTTTTAACAGTTACAATTATTCAAACCGGGTGAGATCGTGCCTGAATACACTTAATACTCTAAATTGTCTGAATGCCCTGAATTCACTGAATACCCTGAACTTTCTGAATTCTCTGAATTCTCTAATTTTGATAAATTCGCAGAGTTATTTCTTTTACTACTTATCCAAATTTTTTGGATTTACTGAATGCCTTGAATTCTCTGAGTTCCTTGAATTTTCTGCAATCCTTGAATTCTCTAAATTCCTTGAATTCACTGAATGCCTTGAATTGTCTGAATTTTCGGTATTCCTTGAAATCTCTGAATTTTTTTAAATTCGCTGAATTCCTTGAATTCTCTGAATTCTCTGAATTCCTTGAATTCTCTGAAAGCATTGAATTCCCTGAAAGCTTTAATTGCTCTCAATGCTTAAAATTCACTAAATGCCTTTAATTCTCTGAATTCCTTGAATTCACTGAATGCCTTGGCTTCTCTGCAGCGTCTTTACATACACACCTGTCAATTATCAGGTTCTCTCGACAGTCTGCTACACCTTTTTTTGATATACTATATATATGTGACGCGATCTGAGAAAAGGGACCTACTAGGCAAAAAATCGATTTTCGGATTATGATGGATTCTATAAGTTCTTTAATTGATCTTTCTAGGGGTGCAATCAGAAATTTTTTATCTGTATTATTCCATTAGATATAAATTATTGAAAAAAAGTCTTTGAACGGTTGCCGAGCGGCAGCTTGACGACTCTGCATTTATTCTTCTCCCACCACTTCCCCCACTACTGGCCGCGATCCCAGCGTGGAGCTCTACGCTCCGCACAATTAGATATTTCCTGTTATGTCGTCAATTGCAGGAAACTTAATGTGTTTTACAACCTGGACAAGAATAATTTTTCGGGACTGAAAATTCCGAAAAATTAGATTCCGGGCACTGTAAAATTCCCGAAATGGAAAACTCCCAAATAATAAAATTCCCGA
>CAKNWT010049505.1:0-10720 GCA_932066315.1 Andricus coriarius | reverse complement strand
TTTTTCAGGTTATCAAACTTTGTTTGTAAACAAAAGTCGACTCTAACCTCCAAATCCTCCAATTCTCCAAATCCCGAAAAGCTGAAAAATCTTGAAAATAGCCCAGTCGCCGAGAATGAGAAATCACAAGTAAATAATCGGGCATCCTCGGCTTCAACGCCGAACCCATCTTCGTGGCTGACCCGAAGCCGCCACCGAAATCAAATGAAAGAGCACGAAGGAGACAGTGAAATCATGAGAACCGACAAATTTTCGTTGCCGCGGAGCGTGGAATCAAGTGACGAAGTGGGGACACACCGACAAGCGGCGTTTACGTGAGTTGCTCCCATACGGGAGTCGTGGTGGGGGCCGCCAGCTCGCACGATCAGTGAACACTGTTCTTCATTCACATAATAATCAGTTTTTTCCCTAATTGACAAAAATGGAGATCGCTTATACTATTTTTTTTATCTTGACGGTTATCCTAAATTCTATTGGTGAATATAATACTATAATATATATCTATAATTTTATAATCATTTTTAAGCTTTACTCAAACAAAAATTAGTCCGATGAAATGAGCATTCTATTCCATTGCTATTCTATTCCAAACTCTATTTGAGTATGGTCCGTGCTGATACATAATTTGTCCGAATTTCAGAATCAGAAAAATGATATAAAAAGTTAAATAAATAATTTGAAGATTTTAAAATCTTGAAACTATTTATTTAACACGGAAATAAATCCATCCAGTGCTACGTGGAAATCTACATAAAATGCCACGTCGCAAGCCACGTTATGCTTCTACGTTTTGTTTCTTATTTTAAATTACCACTCGAATTTCATGTAGATTTTATCGATTTCCACGTGTAATTCCACATGGAATTCCACGTAAATATTTTTACCTGGGGTAGCACGCCATAAGGCACGGCATGAGGACCTGACTCTGAATGTGTACATAAGAACTTGTTCGCATGCAAAATCGCATTAAGCTGAAGATCTGATAATGGCTGACCATTGCTTCAGCGGAAAATGAATTCTCGCTTTTAAGAAAGTAAAAACTGGATTTTTTTATCGCCGCCCAAAGTTTAAAAATCGTACTCCTCGAGCGTAAAGAAATCTGCTTACATTTTTTCGAACATAATAAGGTTTTCTACTAGAAACCTTATAGAGTTCTGTTCAGCATTCATTTGATTCGAAAGCATTTTCTTTTTTTTCCAAATAAAAAAGTCGATTTTTGTAAAATCTGTAAACTGCGCGTCAGGCCCTGAGGGCATGCTATTCTTATACTCCTAAAGGTTTCTGTAATGGTAAAGAACTTTTTACAAATCCGAAATTATTTTGCATGGAAACAAACATTTTCGCCCTCCCGCTATAATTTTTGAAAAAAATTTAAAGAAATGTTGAACGAAAAACAGTATGAAGCAAAGAACTTTAGCTTGCAATATATGTCTTTCTTATATATTTCAATTTACAGTATTTACAACCAATATGCTACTTTAAGTGTATTTTCTTAATCTTCTTAATGAATCTGTAGTCGAAAATGAAAATGGAAAAACATGCATTTGCTTTCATGAATAAACGTTTAAACCGAGAATAAAAATTTTTATTGGCTAACTTAAGTTTGATAAATCCAATTGATGATCATCCAAACATACAGAAACATTCATTATCTTACTTTTTCCAAATTTTGATTTATCACGTTTTGCCCGTTTACTCGAAAATCTAGGTTCGAACTATCACAACATTTAAAATATTTAATTGACTTAATTAAGTCAATTTATTTCGTCGTAAATCCTAAAAGTCCGTTTTACCTGTACTTAAATGAGCGTAATTTCGGATTGTTTTCGGAATTGAAACAAATTTTACGTAGAAGCGTATTAAAATCCGTAAAAAATGGGACAAAAGCTTTACCAGGATCCTCCCCGAATAATGTTCTCCAACTTACTTGAAAAAAATTAATCCTCTGCTCCTTCTTGCAGACTTAAGTTCACAATTCGAGTGTTTACCGAATGGCGAGCCTATTCCTGGTGTTCCTCGTAGAGCTCCATCATCTTCTTCTTCTTCTTCTGACAGACAAAATTCTCCTGATAGACAACATGCTCCTGATAGTCCACATTCTCCAGCCAGGTCTCCTTCTTCTGGCGATCCTCGTATTCGTGCAAGGTCCAGGTCTCCTCCAAACAGATTCATGGTTCCACCTACATGGATTAATTCTTCTGGCGGTCGCCGATATAGACTTGATCAACTTCAATTAATTCGGCTTGCTCCATATAAGAATCTAAACCGGATATTCGAACTTCGAAGATACACTTTTCCTGCGAAAAAACAAATTCAATTGTCCGCAGGACGGAATGGCTTTGTGCCCATCCCAACTCAAGAACAAATTGTACTATCAACACCCGATGGTGACGTCTTCGCGATATTAGAGAGTAGTAATAGTCTTACTGGAATATATACTACTCATCGTCGTAAAACACGTGCAAAAATAAACATGGAAAGCGGTTTGATTTCCGCATTGAGCCCAGTTGAAATAGCGGAAATTTCAGTAGGACCCTTTTGCCCAATTCCATTTCATTTTAAAGTAGAGCGTCTAAACGATAGTCCTACACTCGATTAATTCAATTACTAACAAATATACATATAAAATATAAAATTTTTCGTCATCCGAAGTCGTCTTAAAATTTCATTAATAAATTGTGATAATAAATAATAATAAAAAATAAATTGATTTTATGAAAAGTATTTTTCATAAAATTGGTTCTGTGTGAACGTAAAAAATACATCACTATTTGGGGAAACGTCGACACTTTTTGAGCTTAGTTCTTAGGCTACTTAAAAAAATTCAAGAATGCACAATGAGCATAACCTAAACTTTTATATGAGATATTTTTGAGTTTCTGGTACCGCACCTGCACATGAGAGAACTTTTATTTATCAATAGTGAAGATTTACCATTATTATACTTCAAATGTATTACATTTAAATTGAATGATTCAGTATCATTACGATACTAGATTTTTGAATTAAAATGTTATTTCTTACTAAAAAGTATTAGCGTTAATTTCTTATTAGGATTTAAGAAATCTGTTAGCAATAACAAAGTCAAATAATCACTCAGTTATATTGTACGGATTGAAAAATTACGAAGATTTTGTCGGAGTACCAGTTGGTATTTTTTACATACTAAAAAATGTTTTTGTTATATTATACAATTTGAAAGTTTAATTCTTATATTGTGTAGTTCAAACATTTAATTGTTATATTTTTTTCGATTTAGAAATTTCATTGTTATTTTTAATAATTAAAAAAAAAATTGTGACCAACTCTTTCACTGTAAAGACCCAAATTACCAAAGTGGACTAAAAAAAGTAGGGAGCTTTTCAGGAAAAGAATTTTCATGAAAATTATCATACAACTAATATTGAGTTCATGGAATAAAAATTTGATTTAATGATTAAAAATTAAAAATTAAAGATCCAATAAGGCGACCCTAAATTTACAAAAATTTATCAGATTAGCTGATCTCTTTAAATCTGGATACTAGGAGGTTTCCTAGATCGCAGAATACAAATGTACGGTAAAAATTGGTAAATTAAAGAAAAGATCCAATAAAGTGAGCCAAAATTTCTAAAAATTCAATAATTTAGCGTTTTTGTGTAAGCCCAGCACTGAAGATTGTTTCTAATTAGAGCGGAATACACATTTGAATTCAATTCTAGATAATTCAATTTGGCGACCAAAAATGTCGACAATAATGAATATATGCGTAAATCACTTTGAAACTTGCAAGAAGAGGGGCTGCGGCTGGTTTGGGCGCAATTGAATCTGATTTTGTCGTCAGAATTAACAAATTTAATGGACCTAATCCAACATGGCTAAACAAAATTTGAAAAAATATTGGGTTTTTCTTAACCTAGCTTTTTAATCATCAAAAAGGTCATCTGAGGTGATAAGATGTCAAATTTAATGTTAAAAATGTATACTAGAGGTAAAAAAAGCAATAATGTTTACTAAGATCTTCTCTACGAATTGTTGAACTTCAGGATATCTGCAAGATGAGAAATCTTCTTTTTCTTTCTCTTCCGCTCTAATTGGCAAGTATCTGTGTATTACAATTTATCTCACACAAATTAATTGTTGATGACTAGATTAGTTATACCCAATGTTTTATTATGTTACGTATAAACATATCCATACATAAATGTCTAATAGCCCAATGGAAAATTTAATTTTAACACAGAATTCTTTAATTTTATTGGACTTAGAACGCGTCCGTAATTGATGCTGCAGTTGGTATTTCGTATTCGGTTAAATGCTATCGTGTTTATTCTATGCATGATTGACGATAAAAAGTAACATGGTCTCAATGAGTTCGACACATCGTATGTGTTTTGTCCATTTATAACATGTCAATAATGGTGAGAAAAATACGGGTGTGTATTGCAAAGCTTTTCCCATTTCTTTTCGACACTTTCTTATATTTCAGAATTGATAAGTTTATTCATATATACGTAGTAGATATAAATATAAATATATTTACGTAGTATAATTTTTATTGATACGATCTTAAACAAAATTATGTTATGATGTCAGCGAAGCGGTTTCAGATAACAACAATCATTTATTTGCCGAAATCTCGATCTGCAGTCACCAGAAAGAAGAACACCATTATAATTTCTCCTTCACTAGAATACAAGCCAAGGTAATATTAATAATTAGACGTAAGCACAAGATCTTTCATATTCGCCTGAGATAAGTTTAAGTTGAGCTGAACTTATTTGAGTTTTAAACTAAACTGACATTTGAATGTATGTTAAAATCTCAGCAATAATAATAAAAGGATATTATCTTTAAAGTGATTTAATCTTCTTCTCTTTATCGCGTGCGTTGACGCTGACTACACCTGTTCTTTGAGCTACATCAAGTTAAAGTCCATTAATTTGTTGCCGAAGTGCCCGGCTTACGCAGTACTGCTTCCATAAGAACATATGCAGTTTGCGTCATTCGACTATTTATACGGACATCATTATATTTTTTTAGGGGTCTTCTTATTTCCTTATAGTAGGCGGTATAGCATCTACTGATAAAAGGAGGAATTTTACCCTAAGTGTAGTAAATATTGAGAATCCTCCGGTGATGATTCCGAAACCGAAGAAGGAGGAATTTAATCTTTAAATAGAAGGGGAAACTGCATCACCTAACCAAAGAAATAATTTTGTCTCCAAACATATAATTTTGAGTCGCTGGGATATCAGTCGATATATAACTTGGCAGGGGTTACCAGGAAGGCTAACCAAAGCATTTCTTATGCCGCTGTTGCCACAGTAACGAGACCCACTAAATCATTCATAACTGATGATGGGAGCAATTATGATGGGACGATCGGAAGTTTGTTCCCGATCTTAGGATTATTACTCAGGATTACTCAAGGATGGTGCACAATACCTTGTATCAGTACTAAAAAGTATAACTTTGTTGTCATGACATCAGTAAATTGATGAATGAATTGAAGCCAGGCAGTTATAAAGCCGATGATTCGAGGCTATTTATTCATTCGTTGTAAATAAGTCGGAAAGTAGTATTTCTTCATAATACTTATGTGTTTGATATTATACCAACAGCACATTCAGCTGAGCTGAAAGAGCAATACGAGAATTTTGGACTAGTTATAGAAAAAAAAATTCCAGAACATGATTAGCAAGTTTATGCGGATATTAAAATTTTGAACATCATACTAGGACAGCAACCAGGCTTCACAAACAATCGTTCTTTCTGTGAATATGTCGTACTGGGGATCGAGAAAATCACTATAAACAGAAAGCATGGCCAAAGAGAACATCAACATTATAGCAGCAGGGCTAGGGGGGCAGGGTTCTACTCCTAGATAAGAAACAGTAAATCAGTGATTAGTTATTTACCGACGTACGATAATGGTTGGTGTCCATGCTAAGGTGCTACCAGTTGGTAAGTTTGCTTGCCACACTTGCTATCTAATGTATACTATATCCTCCTACTAACGATATATCGCATATCGATAAACCGCTAAAACTATGTAATTTTCAAGGTTACAAGTGCCGGATGAAATATCCTTTAAAAAATATCCCAAAAATTGACAGTTTTAGCGCTGTGTGGCGCTAAGCGCTCAAGATCAGTGAATAGAACGAATTACAACAGATTTCGTTACAGAAGCGATGTCAACATAGAAATGATGCGTCAGATCGGGGTCTGTCATATTTTTGCCTGTATCGTTGACTCATGCAGCGCGCTTCACAAAGCGATCAAACGCTAAGCGCCCAAGATTCGAACTTGACTAAGAAATCACTTTTTTAAACGCAGGAAGAGTACATTAAGTAACATTACTAATTAGTGAGCACATTCCGATAATAAGATTGTACCCTTCTCAAGCACTTAACGTTTGATCGTTTTGAGAAGCGCGCAACGGCACAGGCGAAAATATGACAGACCATGACTTCACCTGTGAATTCAATGTTGACACCGCTTTTGTAACTAAATGTGTTGTAATTCGTTCTATTCACTGATCATGAATGCTTAGCGTGCGGTCTGATTGCGAAGGGTACAATGTTATCATCGGAATGTGCGTACTAGTTACTAATGTTACTTTGGGTTCTATTTCTGCCTTTAAAAAAGTGATTTCTTAGGCAAGTTCAAATCTTGGGCGCTTAGCGTTTGATCGTTTTGAGAAGCGCCCTATATGAGTCAACGGTACAGGCGAAAATATGACAGACCCCGATCTGAAGCGTGATTTCTATGTTGACATGGTTTTCGTAACGAAATCTGTTGTGATTAGTTCTATTCACTGACCTTGAGCGCTTAGCGCCGTATAGCGCTACAACTGTCCATTTTTTTGGATTCATTTTAAAGGATATTTTATTGGGCACTCGTAACTTTAAAAATTACAACGTTTCAGCCAAATCCACCGAAAGCCGATTTCACATAGATCTTTTGGTTGAACAGCTTTTGTCTTTTCAATTGTTTGGTCTCTTGTGTCGTTTTTCAAAACATTAATTTTTGTTAATTTTTAATTTTATTTTTTACGATTAAAACAAAAACCACTTTCTTTATAAAAAAATTAATATTGACAAATTCGTACCTCTTTGCGGATGAGCGATTTTTGTCCATTCAGTTTTTTTCATCTCTTGTGTCGTTTGTCCAAAAAAATTTATTTTTATGTTTTTAATTTTATTTTTAACGGTCAAAACGAAAACTATTTGTAGATCTTTATTGGGTGCGCAACTTTTTTCACATAATTCTTCTTTCGTACCTGGCATAGTTTTTCAAAAAATTTAATTTTTTCATTGACAATGTTATTTTTAACGTTTGAAACGAAAACTACGCATCCTATCGAAAAATGATTAATAACAAATTTGTAGCTTTTTTTAAGGTGAACAACTTTTGTCTTTTTTTTGGTAGTTTGTGTCGTTTGTCCAAAAATTCAATTTCTCTATTATTAATGTTATTTTTTACGAATAAAACCAAAATTACGCGTCCTATCAAACAGTGATCTGTAAAAAATTTTCAGATCTTTTTTGGTTACACAATTTTTGTGAATTCATCTTTTTTCGTGTTTTGCAAACTTTGACCGCAAAATGGAATTTTTTATTTTTCATTATTTTTTGTGCGACGAAAATTTGAATTTTCGATTTTTCAAGAAAATTCAAGAAGTTGTTATGATCATCTTGTAGGGCTTTCAAAAAGCAACATTTCTTTTCCCTCTTGAATTTTTTTCATATCATGAGTTGTTTGGCTTGAAATGGTCATTTTCGTTTTTTTGAATCTTGCAAGTGCTATAATTATGATAATTTTATTTTTATCAATAAAAGTTGTGAGTTCTTTCTTTTGAGTCACTAAGAACATGTAACAAAGCGTAACCAAATCCGACTAGTCTTACAAACGTCTTTCGGTATACAGATGACGAGTTTTTTGTATTTTTCAACAATTGGTTCATAATTTTTTCCAAACACCTCAGAAAACGGATACTAGAATTTTCATTAAAATTACCAACAGTAGATTCAATTCTTCAGATGAGTTGACCTGACACTGCTCAAGTGTTTAATTTGTCGGTATACGAGGTGTGTTCAAAAAGTAAGGTGACTTTTCAAATTTCGCAGGCTACGTACATTCGATCTTCAATTTCTTTTAAATATTATATTGTGGAAAAACAATTCATGGCTTTTGCATCATGACAATGCACTTTTTGGCCAAACATAAAAACACAATCAAGCCTAAGCCACCATATTCACCTGATTTGGCCCCCTGCGATTTTTTCCTGTTTTCAAAACGGAAGAGACCCATGAAAGGACGGAGATTTGCAACGATTGAGGAGATAAAGAATACATCGTTGGAAGAATGCAAGGCTATACCAAAAAGTACTTATCAGAAGTTCTTCGTAGATTGGAAAAAGCGTTGGCACAAGTGTGTTATATCTAAGGGGGGTTACTTTGAAGCAGACAACATTAATATTGATGAATAAATCAATATTTTTGTATAAAATTAATAGTCACCTCACTTTTTGAACACACCTCGTATAATTAGTTTTATCTTATGCGATCATTTTTCTCAAATAATCTTTGAAAGTCTGAAAGTTTCGCATTTTCCTGGAGTGGAACTATCAGCGTGAGAAGCTAAATTCATGTTTGCTACGCCTTTGATTTTTCTTCAGTTTCCTTAAATTACGGTCATCAGGTAGCTGGGCGAAAATGCCGAATAGTGATCCTCGGCTGACACCTACACTAATTTCTTTTTTGCGCACAGAAAAACAACGTAGAAAAAATAATTGCTAATAGCCAATTATTTAATAATTTTGAAACTTTATTTCTTATGTCATTGTATTATTTGAATATTTTCACATGGCTCAAGCTTTGGCTGAGCTTTCTATGCATAATTTGGAGCTGAGATAAGGTCCTGCTCTATAATTAACTCTGTAAGCTACTGTATAGTTTAAGCCTCTACTGTATTATATTCGCTCTACTTGCCTAAATATTTCTTCGAAATATGATTATCTTGTTTATATTAACCCAACTCTAAAGAAGTGTGTGAGGTCTAGGGACCAGAGAGAAAGAATCAGTACAAGGAGAACTTTGAACGCGATATGTACGATATGTACGCTATATGTATATGTATGTATATCATTTACTCTTCGAATAAAATGGAGATTTAATAATTTCATACAAATCAAATTGATTTACTTATACGAAATGCTTCCTCAATGTTCCCAATTTATTAAGTGCAAAAATTACATTTTCCTTCTAGCCGGATTGATTAAAACAATAATCAGTGAATTAGTGTATCAACGAGAGTAATACTAACTCACACGTTAACTAATTCATTCTTAAAAAGAAAATCAATCAAACTGCAGTGTTCGATTACAGCTCGGACAAAAATCAGTGCAAGCGATAGTGAGTCATTTCCATGTAACTATACCAGAGTAACTACTGTATCACAAGTGCATTACACATTCAAGGCAATACTGACTCTCTTTTAAGGAACTTCACACGGAGAAAAATAGATGTTTAAATGTAGATGTTAAAAGGGTAAGATTGTACCGCCTAACATGTAAATATTCATGCCGAATATCTACTATCTTTTTGAGATGTTAGGCGGAAACAAATTTTTATGTTAAACGGAAATACATTCAGATGTTAAAATCGTCCTAGCGCATGTGCATCGCGCAATGGAATTTAAGGACTACATTTGACGGCTATATATTTTTGATATTACATATTTACGGAATATTTCCAAAGGATCAAAATTAGCATTCCTTAATTAAAATTGGATAACGACTTTTATCTGTCTACACGACGGAACAAGGTTCTTAAGTTTGAGGTTATATTGACTCGAACACATTTGCTAAAATGTTTGTAAATTTAAAATACAAGTTGAGTGTAAGTAACCTAAAATAGATAGAATTTTAAATGCTAATTACAGATCATTCGTTCTCAGCTTACTTACCTCGTTTTTATTTTTTATTTTGGATTACAAATATTAAACATAGCCTCAACTTGACTGAATGTATCATCTGATCGACATTCCATGCCCTTTATCTGTTCTTCGTTCTTGTAGAAACATTCAAATTTAATTTTGAATTCCCAAATAAGTTATCAATTAATTCTTTGAATTATCAGAAATAAGTTAACTCTTCAAATATTTACAGCCGTTATTTGACATAACCATACATGTAATATTTCGGATATTTCAGTTAAACATTTTGGATGTTACAGAGTGACATCTCACTTTTTAAGATCTACAGATAATAACTGTAAACATCTAGATTGCTGTCCTATAATTAAACATAAAATATTTTAAACGTGAACATCTAGATGTTACATTTAAACATCCATTTTTCTCCGTGCACAAGTGGAACAATAAGGTCGAACTCTCATCAAACAATCACATCAAAATTGTGCTTCAATTACAGCAAGGCAATGCGTTTCTAAAACACCCTATATCTGAGTACTTACCATGCAATCCAGTCTCTAGAAATTCAAATGGAGGCAATGTGTATAATACACCTCATCTACAAGACATAGAGGTAATGCGTTTAAAACATCTCACGAGCAACAGGCTGAGGCAATTCTTTTAAAACACCTCGAGCTCGTCTAGGCACAATCAAGGCAAAATTGAGTATGTACCAGGCGTATAAGCTTAAATCCGCTGTTTTTTAGGCAAAAGAAAGTCGTTTTTTTTGCAGGAAATAAAATAAACTTTATTCAAAGTATTT
>CAKNWT010049481.1:0-11447 GCA_932066315.1 Andricus coriarius | reverse complement strand
CTTTTTTGGCGGGTTGCTGCTTTTTAATTGTTTGCCTGCTGTGCGTGGAAGGAAAAGTGGAGAAATATACCCTACTGGAAAAAAATCAGGAATCGTCAGGATTCATCTCTTAGGTTGAAAATTGAATTATTTTATTGGAAATTCGTGATTTTCTTATTTAGAATTGATTTTCTACCTGAAGATGTAACTTCCATTTTTTATTGAAAATTGATCTTTGTAGATAAAAATTCGTCTTTATTGGTAGAAAACTAATCTTTTTGGTTGAAATTCATATTTTCGGGTTGAAATTCATATTTTCGGGTTGAAAATGCAACTTTTTTTCAAAAAATTCGTGTTTGGCTTCGAAATTTAACAATTTGGATAAAATTTGTTTTTTGTCTTTTCTGAAAGGCTTTATTTATTGACAAATTTATATATATACCGAAAAAACCCGGACGAAAGTCCAAGAAATGAAAGTTTTTAATGGGGATTTTTCGACTTAAGATCGGCTACAGTAGTCCCTAGTGAAATCGAATTCACTCATAATAGGTCCCCAACTCGACTTGAGCAGTGCTGAGGTTAATTGAAATGTAGCGTTCTTGCGAGCAGTGAGTAGAACGTTCAGAAGAGAGAAAAGGAGACGTGGGCGTTTTAAAAGCCTGAAATGTTGGAATTGTCAATTCCATTCATATCAAATGGAATCAACTCCTAGAAGTAAGTAAAATATTATGACCATTTATAAAATAGTATTGTATTAGGCACAAAATTATGAGAAGAAGAATAGCGCATTTGATTTTCAATCTAACCTATACAAAAATTGGTCGTTTTAAAGTAAAATAGTAAAATGTTCCGCATTGTGCCGTCTTAGAAACGATTAGAGGTTGTAGATTAACGTATTGCGAATGAAATATTTCAATTTTAGCTGTCCATATCTGCCCGCCTAATTTTAATCGAATTTTTTGTGAAAAAATATATGCGTTGCATGAATAACGCTCTCGCTCTCTAAAGAGTAAACAGTAGGACGGATTGAAAATTATCAAAGTAGTCGAATCTTTTGAGCTGGGCGAAACAAATTTGTGGGTTGACATCCGAAAAAAGTGAGAAAACAAATTTTTGAAAACGGTTAATATCTTCTGTTCTCTTTTTTGATTTGAAAATTCAAATTTTGGAAAATTCCAAAATATTTCCCTATTGCTCCGAAATTTCGGACGAATTTTTTCTATGCACAGTTTTCGCTAGTGAATAATAATAAAAAATTATAAATTAACGAAAAAAATTTTTGCTTAATTTAGAATTTTTTGAAAATAGCCAAAAAACATGTTCTTTTGGATTCAGTCGTATGCACACACTTTGAAAAAAGTTGAATGTGTCGAATCCGAAATTTCTGCAGCTTTTTTTAAAATATGTCCATATGACTCAATCCAAAAGAACATGTTTTTTGGCCATTTTGAAAAAATTCTAAATTGAGCAAAAAATTGTGCTTCAAATTATAATTTTTTATTATTATTCACTAGCAAAAACTGTACATAGAATAAATTTTCCATAATTCTCGCAGCATTTTTTTCAACATTTTTTTTTTCTCACTTTTTTCGGATGTCAACCCAAAAATTTTTTTCGCTTAGCTCAAACGATTCAACTAATTTGATCATTTTCACTCCGCCCTAGTAAACAGTCCGTACGACAGCGCACGCAACAGAAGCGAGCCTGATTCAACTATGTTGAAACTTGAAACTCTCGTTATTCCTGTGCACATTTTCGACTATTATAGAGCATACTAGTCGACCAAAAATGTATAAACTCTATTTTTTTCAGTACTCAATATTTTTTGGAAAAATGGACTGTAATTATATCCAGTTTTAAGAGGGAAGCTATTTGTATTCAATTCAAACATTATTATTCTGAATGAAACACACTTAAAAATTAATTTCAATTAAAAATCTTAAGGATTTATAATAATACTGTTATTATCATTAAAATTGTCTTTTAGATTCAAGAAAACCCCCATATACCAATCTTGGGCAGAATCTACCATATGGGATTTACCATATGGGATCCGCCATCTTGAATTTTGCAAATCTGGGTTCAGATTCGTAGTCAGCGAACCTTATAACCTTCATATACAAATCTTGGGCAGGGTCTACTTACATTTTAAAAATCGTGCCCACCATCTTGAATTTTGAAAATCTGAGATCAGATTCGTGATCAGCAACCCCGCAAACCCCCATATACCAATCTTGGGCAGAATCTACGTACATTTTACAAATCGTGTCCACCATATTGGATCCGCTATCTTGAATTTTGCAAATCTGAGTACAGATTCGTGATCAGCGACCACGCAAACCCGGATATACCAATCTTGGGCAGAATCTACGTACATTTTACAAATCGTGTCCACCATATTGGATCCGCCATCGTGAATTTTGCAAATCTGAGTTCAGATTCGTGATCAGCGACCCCGATAGCCCCCGACTCTTCAATTTGAAGACGATTTCTTGACTTTTTGGACTTTTGTCCGGGTTTTTTCGGTTTGGCCCCACTGTGTGTCGTTGTGATTTCATCGTATCCTGTGACCACCTATCTCACGGTTGTGAGACGTGGCCATGAATGTGATTTACCGAGGTCCTACTGGGAGCCGGTGTCATTTTTTTATGGCAGTTGCTCCCAGTGAGACCCTGCGGTGGTTGTTTAACCTTATTTTTTAATTATATATATATATATATATACTCAAGCAGTATAGACGTGCAAAAAGGAACTTTATTTGTAAAAAGTAGGTATGTTTTATTAACAGTAGAAAATTTGAGAATATGTACATTCGAGTATGTTATTATTGCTCCATTCTTAACTTTTTCCATGTATTTAACTGCTTATAACAATAGGACGTAAGGTCTAGTGATAAAGACGAAACATCGATCTCAAGATACGTCGAAGTGACTTTATTTACAAAAAATTATATAAATTACTAGTTTATATAATTTATTTAAAAAAAAACAACTAATACTGTCTGAAGACAATAAATATCACCATTAGGCCTTACTCTTACATAATTCGATGGGATTTCAAAGTATAAATTTGGTCCTGACAATAAACGCTCAGGTATGTTTGATCATAAAATTACGCAAAATTAAAGACATGTAGCCGTTCTAACTTTAGAGAAAAATGCATAGTAAGCGAGAAAATGGACAATCAAAGTAACTAATCGTAAATTCATACAAAAAATAATATTTTTCTAATATAATAGAAACCAACTTTTAACTAAGATTTTTTTTAAATTTTCACACTTGATTCAAATATACAGTCAAAGCTATCAATAAGGCCGCTTCCCATCATCCTTGCTCGAGCTCGTCGAGACTTTCACGCTGATTTCAAAATTTCAGTCAGCCGCCACCAATAATGCCGCCGTAGAAATTGCAATTTTTATGGTTTTTAGGAGTTTTTTTATATTATCCAAATATATCGAATAATGATTGTGATATTTCCATATTTTATAATATTTTTCGATACATATTTTGAAACTATTAAAAAAACTCCTAAAAGCCATAAAAATGGCGATTTCTAAAGCGGCACTATTCGTAGCCGCTGACTAGAATTTCAAAGTCAGCGTGAGAGTGGGGGAAGTGTCTCGATGAGCTTGAGGAAGGATTAGGGGAAGCGGTCTTATTCGTAGTGGCCTTATTGATAGCTGCGACTGTATTATAAACTTGGATGCGGCTATAGCAGACGTGACCATTTTCACCGGCAGTGATATCTGTTGGCCATAGGAGTAAAAGAGATAGAGATTATTTACCTCTCCCTTACTCCTATAGCCACCAGATGTCAGTCTTCAGAGATTGTTATGACTGCTAGAGCCGCATTTTGGTTTGGAACATATTTGCCCGAATTCATCTAAATACAGGAAGAATCAATCTTATTGAATAAGTAACGGAATTCAAAGCGAATTCAAATAAATCCCGAAATAAATCACTCAATTTAAAGTAATTTTAATTGAATTCAACTGAATGTTGCGAGGGTAAGAAATCGTACTCCCTAATATTGCCTTATGCCACAGTTCTTCCTATATAAGAATAAAAAAAAAGCCTTTGAGTTGAAAGTGCCTCGGTGTCGTTTATGCCATTTTGCTGTGCTACCCCACAACTGTACAATTTCGAATTGGGATAGTAACAATGAAGCAATTTAATTCAATTTAATTCAAAACAAATAAAGGCCTGTATTCTAAAAAAAGATTGTTTTCTTAGTTAGGTTGTTGTGCAATCCTTACCCTGTTTTTTGGTATGAAACGAAACAGAAATTACATCTTCCTTTCCTAAAGGTCCTGCCTTTAATATGATTTACTTTAGATTAAAAGGTCATTAATCTCTCACTCAATTTACAAATTAATTTACGTAAGCCTGTATTTAAAGAGCCACTTTACCGGTAGTCAAAATTGGCCCATTTAATATGGTACAGTGACTGTCATAGACTTTATGTAGATTCTTGGTGTTTTTAAATTCTATTTAAAACTGGAAGAAAGGCATACACATTTGAGGTGTTCAGGTACAAAACGGGGTAACCAAGATTTTTTTCAAAATGCGTTGTTGTTGTTTATTGTTTTTGAACAATTAATTAACAAATTCAAGCTCGGTGTTTGGCTGATAACATCTGAGGATACTGAAAGCAAGACTAAAAAAAAACAGCTATTTGGCGGTTGTCGGTAAAAATTAGAGAGTTTAGCGGAGGTTTTCTATAGAAGGCATTTCCCGTACGGTGAAAAACATTTGATTCAAAAGCGAAAACGTGTTCGCGCGCGCTTGTTGTTTGCGGTCTTCAACAGTTTTTCTCAATTAAATTATCAAGTTTCGAAATTCTACCAAAAAACATCATAATTTGTAGGAGTTTCCAAATCGGATAGTGAAAACTAGAAATCTGCACGAACAAAATTGGCGTAGGTATGCCACGAAATGGGAAAATAACGTAAAAACTATAATTTCAAAAAGCCATCCAACGATCACTGCTTGCTTTCCACTGATAGATACTCCCTTTCGTACCTCAAAAACCTTACAGATACCCCCCTAACTACCTTTAAAACAATATAACTTTCGAACACTTCATTATTTTTGGCTCAAATTTTCAGGGACAGCGTATCACGGGTTTCCGGAAAAAAAGAATTTCTGATTTTAACGAATGATGCAGTATTTTGAAAATGCGAAAGTTTTTCCGCGGCCATATAAAATTAAATTTTGGTTGGTTACTCCCTTTTGAACCTAGACCCCTCATTTATTCCCTTCCTTACATCGGTAAGCTTCCCTTGGATCCGCTAGAATCTTCAATTTTAGAGAAGTCTGGACTGTACGAACGGGTAAAGAATAATCCGTGTCGCTAGTACTGACCCTGTTCTTACAAATTCTGATCTTCAAACTTCCGTTATGGGGCGATTTGTTCTTGCTTCCTGAGGCAATTGGAAAATCTATGCTCAAATTAAGCTTCTCCTTTGGAATGCTGATCTTGATCGGAATTAAGGGGGCCTGCATCTCATTTTGGGAATTCTCATTATCTTTGGTCTCGTTTCTTCTTTTCTCTTTCTTCCTTTTCTTATCCTTTTTTTTGTGCTTTTTCTCTTTCTTGTCTTTCTTGTCCTTCTTTGATTTCTTACTTTTCTTATACTCCTTGCATTTGACGTTATTTTCCTCAAGAGGAACAGAAAGGACCTCAGAAAAATCAACCGTACTCGGTAATGATTCAACTTCAACCGTGGGGGACTCACTTTTAACACTCTGGATTTCAGTTACACTTTTTATTCGCAGTTGACAATTTGAGACTTGCGTGCTTTCGGGTACCTGTTTCACTTCAGGGAATGCTTCAGGTATAGAAAAACCTTGATTTCCATGACTAGCAACTAAACTATTTACTAAGTAATTCGAAGAAGCTTGGTGAGTTAATGTTGGTTCAGAGCTGAAGGAATTTGTAATCAGGGGAAACTTTGTCTCGGTCATAAGAGAGAAGTTGCTTGTCGGTAAATTCATTATGGGATCAATGAGATTGTTTTGTCTTTCTGTTTCGTTATCGAAAATGTCAAGTGGAAGATTCATAGAGGCCTGGTAAGTCAGTGTCCGTCCCGAGAAAACTTGGGCGAAAGGTTTGATCTCTTCGTCAAACGTCGTGTCAAATATGGAGGAGAAATTTGCAACCGTAAGGTTAACGCTGGGCTTGTGGAGTTCTGGCGAGATGACAGTAGTCTTCAGAGTGGAAGATATTTCTTCTGTAATAATCGCATGCTCTTCAAAATTGGAGGAACTGCAGTGACGCTTTTGAGAACAATTCACGTCATCAGAGGCTAGCCGCTTGAGCAAATTTGGCTGTATACCAGATGGAGCAGCAACAGGAACCACTGGATTGATTGATGAGACAGCCGAAACTGGAATAGGTACTTGAGATAAGGGTGAAATCTCCGACTGAGACTTATTCCATTGTTCAGATTCCTTGGGTGACTGAAAGAAGAACAATTCAGAGTTAAAAAACATTTTCGGGATATACTGCCCTAAATCTTCGAGTATGCGTGTTTGAGGCCTAATTAAAGTACTAATAGAAACTATACTCACATTTCTGAGATAGCTTTCCTCTGGACTCAAGATAGACTTTTGCGAGCAGGGAGGCGTTGGAAAAGGGATTTTTTGTTCAAATAGCCTTTGGTCACTTTCCAGTCGCGACATCGACTGTGTAACTGCAATCTCTGATCCTTGATTTTCACTAGAATGACCATGTTTATTATGATGACTATACTGACTATGATGGCCATGTTTATGGTGACCATGGTGGGGCACTGCATTTTTCTTCTTTTGATGTGACTCAAGATTGATCTGACCTCTTTTCGCGGCTTTCTTAAGCTTTGACGAACATTTATCAAATATGCGAAGAAACTCCTCGGTTAAGTCCTTAAGAAGCTCTTCCGTCACACTTCTATCAACGTACGTGTACCATGGTCTTCCATCCCTACTTATCTGAATCTGCAGAAAAAAGATCAGTATGTTCCATAAGTTTACGAAAATATTAAGGACTTCAAGATCAAATGATTTTAAATTACAAATATTAAAAGCGTCAATTGAACTCACCTGATAGTTGGACCATTTGGAAGCCAAGTGTATGCAGAAACAGGCAACGACTTTGGGACTGTACTGCAGACACATCATCGTCAAATGCAAACTGAAAAAAAAACATTATTTCAAAATACCTTTTCTCGACAACTAAAGCGACAATATCGAGGATTTTCTGGAAGGGTAGAAGGTTTTATAGTTGCTTCGTGCTTGGCCATTTAAACAGCACGAAACTTGTATAGTTCATCCATAGTATTCCTTAGTTTGTAATTTTATCAGGATATACTAATTCCAGGCCTCGGACTTACTTTAGAGATCAAAAATAGTGTAAATAGTGTCAAAAATTTGAAAAAAGTGTGAAAATAGTGTAATAAGATTGTTCACGCATTAAACTTATTGGTATATTAATGGAAATAATGCATAGAATAGTGATGTGAACATGAGCAATGTTTTTATTAAATTAAAATTTTAAAATCATATTCAAAAAATAATTAGCATAAATTAACTTAATACAAAAATTTATAAAAGTTCATCCATTGTTATCTTTTTTCGTGTGATTCTTTCAGCACTATTTTGAATGTACACACATTGAGTGAATAGACTGTGTTTGCAACATTCATTAGAATCCAGATTCTTTTCCGTACTAAATGTAGTCTTTACCGGATATGCTTCTTTTTGTAGCTGGCTTGACTATTTGATTGACTTTAAAGTTTTTTAAGGTCATCCTCTTTATTTGTTCCTTGTTCATCCTTGTTGTTTGTACCTTTTTCATCTTTGTTGTTTGTTCCTTGTTAATCCTTGTTGTTTTTTCTTTGCCCATTCTTGTTGTCTATTCCTTGTTCATCCTTGTCGTTTAGTTTCATGGGAGAATCCTGTCTTGTTTTTGTGACATCCGAGTAGTTTTTCTTGTGTTTATTTGGTACGTCATCTTTGGCAAATTTTCCTTTCATTTTTCTTGACCTATTTTCGACAGAAGATTCAGGTACAGAAGCATTCGAAGATTAGGATTGCTTTCTACGGATCAGATCACTAACCACTTTTTTCTTCATTGATTCAATTTCTTTAGATAAATTATGGATGTCTATATCCTTGAGCTGTTGTTCCTTTTTTAATTTCTCAGCAGCGGCAGAAATTTCATTTGCCACATGAGCACCTGTAAAATCCTTCCGTCTTAAAGCTTCTCCCAACTCTTTCTTAGCCTTTTCTATCAAACAATTTGAACTTTTCTCTTTTAAATCTCTTTCCTGTTGAATGGTTTGCAATTTCTATTCAAACTAACTAACCTTATTTCCCGTTCGTTTTTTTTCCTTTCTAAGAAGTCAAGGTACGACTTATGGGCTAAATGTGATTTTGTTATTAACTTTTGCGTTAAAGGAAACAGGAGTAATTTATTTTTGAAATTCTTTGTCGAATCAAAAACTGTAAGCCGCACATTGAAAGTTCTTTCTTTCGTTGCCGATTTGTCGTCAGTAAGAACACGTTGAGACTTCGAGAATCCTCGTTCGACATCTGCATTTCCGTGATATTAGACAAACATATTTTAACGACTTGATTAATCAGGGGAAACTTTAAGCTTTGGCAATTTTTCCATTTGTAACAATTTCCATTCGTCTAGAAGAGCCGAAGATGAAATGTACTGAAGAGGTAAGCGCTTGGATATTTTAACTATAGCCATCGCGCTACTGCTACTTTGGATTTTAGACGGTTGCAAAGATCTTAACACATAAAGAAGACTTCCATGTGGATAAGATTGCAAAGAGTATTTCGATATAATGTGGAGTGCTTCCGCTTTGTAGTGATTTTTTACGTTTGATAGAAAAATTGACTTTTCTTTTGAATTCAGATCCTTCACACACGACTTGGTTTTAGCGTTTAGAACGATCGAATCTTCAGACATTGAATGAGAATTTTCGAAAAGCTCATCTACTTTTAGATTATTTGGCTTAAAATCCTCGACATTTTTAGCCTTGCAAATACGACCTTCTAAAGTAATTAGCAGGTGCTCGATTTTGTCGAAGATAATATGAATCAGGGGTTCCTGTTTTTGATATGACAGCGAAAACCGTTCAAAAAGTGCAGCACTGTCTATAACAAACTGAAGTTTTGCTTTCATATCTGTTTGTCCAAGGAGCATGCAGATAGATATGTTTACGAAGTTTTCCAAGTTTTGCAACCTGTCTTGTTTGAAAGAAACTGCAAAGAGTATCCATTCAGAGCAGGCCACTGTTCTAGTAAACGTGAGCAACTTGACCTTAGCGTAACCCACCGATTAGTTGAGTGCTTTCTAAACCAATGTGGAGCAAGCTTGTGCATTCATTTCCTAGTTCATCAATACATTTAGTAAATGCATGGTCCACAATGTTTAGCTTACATGTGCCTGTATTTTAGAGATCCTTTCCTCGACATTCTCTTGCATCTTCGGTAAACCGTAAACTCATCGATTGTAGTGATGTGACATTATTCAAAACTTGTCTACTGGAGTATTGAGTTACAAACAATAATACAACAATCAGTCCATGCCAGTCGTTCCTAACATAATACACCAACTTTACCTCAATTTTCCCGAAACGAGTGGAATACACGGGTCACGAATCAGAGAGACGGAAGATTTAAAAAGGACCCTTGTGATTATTTCGTGCGCTCAATTAGACCAATTAATTTAAAGTATTCTAAAATTCTTGTATAATCAGACATAGTAGGAAACTAGTGTAGTCGCTCAAAAAAATGCAAACAGTGTAGCGAGTCCGAGGCCTGTATTTATTTGCATTTTTGCAGCATATAAACATTTGAAATAAAGAATATGTTCCTGTGACATGCAGCAGGCTCAAAATATTTCTAAAGCTAGAAAATTATTAAATAATAACTTGTAGCCACCTGTTAGATGCCATAAGGTAGCAGGTTGAAGTCAATTCCTTGCTGGCTGTAAGTAAAAGAAAAAAGCCTCTATGAGTAGGGTTCTTCCTAGAAATTCAGGTTCACTTTGTTTAAATGCGTATTTATTGTTAAGTAACTAACCTTTTATCATGGTACATCCTTTAACCACCTCTGTATGAGGGTGCTTAACCGTAAGGTCGAAGCCCAGAGTCATCAAAAGAATATTTTCGTTGAAGAGCAGATCATCCGCCATCTTTAAATAATGCTAGAATAACATAGAATGCTGATTAATTTAAGTATAAGACCTCAAAGTTCAAAACAATATTATAAATTTTTTGAAATTTACATTGGTGAAAAAAGGTATTGCTTCCTTTGAATTTTAAATCAATCATTTTTTTTTAAAGAGTAAAATCAATTAATTAATTTACTTTGCACTCTCAAAGACTATTTTGTGATCCGAATATTAATTTCATTAATTCTACAATGATGATTGATTATTAAAAATTTTATTTACACATTTAATTATTTCCAAAAAGCGCGCGATTTACTGTCAATGAGACTGATGATGCGACGCATGCGCAGTATAGCTGGGGAGCCGAATTGGAAGCACTCACGAAGTACTACAAGGAGACCGCACGTCTATGGCAGAGATGGTGGAAAACAGCCAACAAAAAATTACGATTTTTACAGTAGCAGACGACAATTTAGTTACAAATTTTCTTTGAAGGAGCGCTCTCATCTGGGAATAAATATATCTATAAGAAAATCCGACAGGCGATCGCGAACTGGCGCCAGGTGAAATACATGGCGTGCGGTCTCCTTGTATTACTTCGTGGGCGCACTACTATCGAGTTCGGGTTTCAACCTGTTTTATATTCTTTTGAATAAACGTAGTTGTATTTGAGTTAAATACCCAGTAAATTATAACGTATACCTATTTCTACTGTATTTTTATTCAGTCTTTTTTCCAACAATGTAATTTGTTTATTTCTAATATCATTTTTCAATATCAAAACAAAAACTACGCGTCTTATCAAAAAAATAATTTAAAACAAACTTGTCGCTCTTTTTTTGGTTAACAACATTTGTCTACTCGTTTACTTCTTTCTAAAAATTTTAATTTTTTTTTAATGTTATTTTTTACGACTAAAACAAAAACTACGCATCCTATCAAAAATGATTAAAAACAAATTTGTATATCTTAAGATTTTTTTCATATCTTGTAGTTTTCCTGGAAAATTGAATTTTTTATTTTTTAAAAAGCATTTTCGATGGATAGAACCAGAACCGTTGGTAAAAAATGGCTGGTTAATGAACTCGTCCTTTCTTTTTATGCCTTAAAACAGTGTGCCAAAGCTCAATCCAATTTCATCAATCTTTCGAAAATTATCGTGCCTACAGGATATAGACATGAGGCATAATTTCTCAAGTGTACCCACCTCGAAAACGAAAGTTGTCCGATCGGGCTAAAAATTGGCCCAATTGTAGCCCTATTAGATAGTACTCCTCACACCAAAAATTAATTAATTT
>CAKNWT010049421.1:0-12165 GCA_932066315.1 Andricus coriarius | reverse complement strand
ACGACTTGTTACTTTCAAGGGCAGGTGAGAATTTACTCTGCGAACTATACTTGGAAGATAGGCACCTCCTCTGCCTCAGAGCCTCACCCTGACTTATTCCAGCCTCGATCCTTAAATACTCTCCCGAGTAGGATTGCGTTCCAATTTGTGGGTTTCTCATCGGCAAGAAACATCCGGTCTCGAATGACGGTAATCTCTCGATGATGTCACTTTCTGAGACTACAAGGAACTGTTTCATCAAAAGATGAAAAAAATTCCCATAAGGATGTAGCAACTTCATTTTATCCATTCCAGTCGTAACAATTTGCATACTTTTGGCATTAATTCTTGAATCGCAAATTTAGGAATTCATTTCAAATAAAATAAATCGGCTTTTGGGAGACACAAAAAACAAGTGGGTAATTAAAAGTAATGAAGAAGTGCGTAAGAAATATAAAAATAAATGCGGTCATTTTAGAAGTGACTATTTGATTTTTGTAGTGGGTCTGTTTAATATTTACCCTCTCATCTATTTTATGGTGTGAAATTAAAAATTCCATACTTTATGCTATTAGATGTTAGATGTTAGATCATACTTTACATATTTAAAAGTTTCTGACTACAACTTTTTGCAACTGAATTTTTTAATGAGGCATGACATCAATGTGACACTTTAAAATTTAAATCTTTTAAAGTGTAAATATTAGCAATTTATATAGGTACTTGAAATTGAGCAACTTGAGAAATTGAAAGTTAAGAATTTTAAATGAGATTAAAATCAAAGTCTTAATCCCATTTAACGTCCAACACTCAAGTCAATGTATAGAATTCCTGAAAATAAAACAAGAATCCAACGATCAAATTTGGACAACCACCACAAAATGCTCCTATTGTGATTCCTAAAAACAAAACAAAATTCGTTTCTTTGAACAAAAATAAAAAAGAGGAAAGAAAAATGAGAAGGTAACCAACCAAATCCCCTCTTTCTATTTTTTCTTTAATTTTTTGTTTTTGTTTTTAGGAGTTACAATAGGAGCATTTTGTGGTGGTTGTCCAAATTTTATCGTTGGATTCTTGTTTTATGTTCACGAATTATTTATTTCAGGAATTCTATACATTAACTTGAGAAATCTTCTTGAAATATGTCCCGTATTCTGAATAATTTGTGAACTCTTTGATATCTTTGTGAAATATTCTAAAATTTTTGCAATCTTTGTGAATTATTTGAAATATTTTTCTTGAAGAAGCGTGCTTCACATAAGTCACTTTTAAATAAAGTTTGATTACCAGAATTGCAATGTAGCTTGTGCCTCGCAATTATTTATATAATTTTAATTTAACCACGGAGTTGAGTGCCTGAGGTAAGGTTTTTCATTTGATAAGACCTTTAACGAAATGGATTTAAATTAGTTGTGCAACACTGTCTATGGGGCTTTAAAGTAATTTTAACTCTAATCATAATCATGCCTTGTAATGGGAATAATTTTAAATTGATTGAGAACATGCACCTTGCAAGTGAAGGTTTCCATAAATAGAGTAATTGGAATCATACTTGAAAGTTTTGATTAATACGAGAGCTTTATCACTCTAGAAATATGGTGTACAAGCCTTCGTGAAATGTTTGAAATCTTTGTGAAATCTTTGAAATCTTTGTGAAATCTTTTGAAATCCTAGAAATCTTTGTAAAATCTTTGAAATATTTTTGTGAACGCTTTAATATCTTTGTGAAATATTCTGAAATTTTCGCAATCTTTGTGAAATCTTTGAAATATTTTTGCGAACTCTGACGTAAATGTGAACGCTTTTGAAATCTTTAAAATATTTGTATGATCCCTTTGATATCTTTGTGAAATATTTGAAATCACTGTGATATGATAGAACCCTATTGAAATCTTTGACATATTTTTGTGAACTCTTTGATATCTTTGTGAAATCTTTTTAAATTTTTGAAATATTTTTCTTGAACTCTTTGATATCTTTATGAATTTTGTTGAAATCTTTGAAATATTTTCATTACTCTTTGATATCTTTGTGAAATTTTTAAAATCTTTTTGTGAACCCTTTAATATCTTTGTGAATTCTTTACAATATTTTTGTGAACTCTTTGATATCTTTGTGAATTTCTTTGAAATATTTCTATGAACTCTTTGATATATTTTTGAAATATTTGAAATATTTTGGTGAACTCTTTGAAATCTGTGAAGTCTTCGTGAATCATTTGGAAATTGTTGTAAATTCTTCGATATCTTTTGACATCTTTGAAATATTTGTTGAACTCTTTGATATCTTTTTGAAATATTTGAAATATTTTTATGAACTTTTTGATATCTTTTGGAAATCTTTGAAATCACTGTAAAATTATTGGAATCTTTGAAATATTTTTGTGAACTCTTTGATATGTTTGTGTAATATTTTGAAATCTTTGAAATCTTTGTGAAATATTTTGAAATCTTTGCAGTCTGTGAAATATTTGAAATATTTTTGTGAACACTCGGATATTTTTGTAAAATCTTCGGAAATATTTGAAATCTTTTGAAATATTTGAAATATTTTTGTAAACTATGTGATAATATCCTTGTTAAATATTTGTAAAATTGTTGAAATCATTGTAAAATCATTGGAACCATTGTGAGATGATTGAAATATTTTTGTTAATTCTTTGATATATTTTTGAAATTTTTGAAATCTTTTTAAAGCAATGAAATCTTTGGGAAATCTTTAAAATCATTTGAAATCTGTGAAGTCTTTTAATTCTTTGTAAAATCTTTCGAATCATTGTCAACTCATTGATATCTTTGTGAAATCTTTGAAATCCTTTGAAGACATAAGAACAACAACTGGATTTTAACAATTTTTCGAAATTCTGTTTTTAAAATTTTCAAGTAATTTAGCATACTGTTTATCGATACATATTAGGTCTATGTAAAATTTATTTCTCCTTTCACTCGAAAAAATGAATTTTAAAATTATGAAAATTGTAACTGGATAACGGCCATTTGTCGTTTACGCTCTCAAACACATAAAATTTTAAAAAAATGTTTTTTTCCCTAAAGCATTCTAAATATAGGTCGCATGCTATTCTAATTTCGAGAAAATTTTCTAGTATAGAAATAATTTTATTTTTGGTAATTATCTATTTATCATGATCATATTTTCATAAAATTCTTGAATTCCAGTGCGAACTTTTGGCATAAAATACACATATTGTACATATATAACAGGCTCGAAAAAGCCCTTACTATATTTTCGTGATTAAAAAAAAAAACAGTTTTAAAATCAATGAGATGGGAAACTGTTCATACACATGTCTTCATTTTAAATCTTTTAAATCTTATAAAATTTCTGAAATATTTGTGAAATGATTGAAATCTATGAAATCTTATAAATCTCTATGAAATCTTTGTGAAATCTTGAAAATCATTGTAAAAAAATTTTAAAAATTTTATCTGCGACATCATCTGATACTAAATCATCTGATGATAGAATATCTCGATATCTTTGAAATCCTTGAAGTCTTTAGCAATATATATAATCTATCGAATTCTTTGAAATATTTGAAATCTTTAAATCTTTGCATTCTATGAAATCTTTGAAATCTTGAAATCTGATGTATACTCACCAGTCGAGTAATCAACCAATCAGAGTAATATGAATAAATTGTATTCTAATAAACATTACTTAACATCAACCAGGAATTCCTTATTAGCATGCATAATTGAAAATCCCACTGTGGTTTGGTCTAAATTCACCAATTATAACAACTATTTCAAATTCGTTCTAAAATTAACGATAATCAGTATATCCTAGTTAATTTTATCATCATTACTAGGGACTTAAGAAATGAAGTGTTATGTGCAGAAGTCGTGCTAACGAAATGGAAAGTCTGAGAAAATAAATTAACTTCCCTAATAAACTTCCGCGACGGATAATCGGTTCGTTCTCCCGGAACTCCAATTAAGTCCCGTGCATCCATCCAGTAGAACATATGTATATTGTATATAGTATATGAATGTATGAACTATGAAAGATTGTTGATTGTAGAAGAGTAGGTAGGCAGGCATGAATAAGAGTATAGTTCTACTGCTACTACTACCTATTCATGCGTCGCGTTATGTGGTTGCGGATGACACGTATTATCCTCGACAATCAGAAGAAGCATCAGTCTCGCAAGGAGGCGCTGAATCAGCTTTTTCTAAAATTAAACGTGCGTGTGTCTCGACCAGACTAACCGTTTCTGTAATCCTCTATGCGATCATGAACGTAAATTCCAGATTCCCCTTGAACTCTACCTAGGTAGCTTATTCATTGACCACATTCTATATGGTAATAAAGAAAGTGTCTAAGTAAGTGCGAAGGCACTACTTACCACTGAAAAAAACACCTATGATTTACACACGTCCTTGCAGGTGTTCAATCGATAATCTACCCCTGACTGGCTCCTCCACATCCGCTTTTCTCGTTACTTACTTATACTTATACTTATTCGTATATGTATTGTATTGTATTATCCGCATAGTGCAGCAGTGGAAAATATTGTCATTCTGGAGAGCAACTAATGGTGTAGTAAATTCTGATCACAACAGAAAGAAATGTTTGCAATCTCATGAGAATTTTTGAGAGATAAAATATAATAATATTATATTTTACATCTGAATTATTCTCTTAATTTTTACAATTGTATATTGAATTCATGTACAAAGTCACTTTTATTATGACTGTTCCGAGATTATCGTTCGAAATTGATCGGAAGTTAGACATGAGATGATATGGTTGTCAACAAATGAATGCACGAGGCCTAGCAATATGTTTCGAAAACGAACGAGACCAATATTTAAAATTCCCATATAGGAATGCAGCACTGTATACTGTAGACATAGGACAACATATTTGACAACATTACCTAATATTCAGACAGTGTAGGCCTTTCCGGTTTTTTGATGATTTATTAAAAAGTCGCCAATATGTTTCCACTCGGATCGGACTCCTTTTCGAGGAGCAATTCTGCAGAGGATACAATATCACAAAAATAAAAAATTTGAATAATAAATAAAGATAAAGGGATACAAGTATATACAATTATACATTGAGCTTACCTCAATATTATTCAAAAATTAGAATCAATTTCGTCGTAGAACGTTCATCGTCCTCATAAAGATTTGTAGTGAATTATATGTGGGTTGCTACACTATCCTAATATTCTAAGTTACCGGAAAAAATAAAAATATCCATATACTGGCCTAAAACCTTGAGCAGCAAAATGATAACCAACGAATGCTACCAAAAACTCCAACAAAACTATGACGAACATGCTGTGTGGTTAGTTGAAAATTGGAAGAAACTTAGCTTTTACGTGGAAAGAAGACAGAATCAATGTAGATTCCTGTATCATTGTCAGAATAAAGATTTGTTACCAACCCACATAATTTACTACAAATCTTTATGAGGACGATGAACGCTCTAGGACGAAATTGCTTCCAATTTTCGCATAATATTAGTAAGGCAGCACAATGTATATAGTTGCATTAATTTATCTTTATTTATTGTTCAAATTTTTATTTTGTATGATATATTGTATCCTCTGTAGAATAACATTAATTAGTGTAGTTTTTAACTTGTTTTCAGTACTTTGATTCAGTTCAAATAGATCTTTATGTTTGAGATATTTACTGCATCCCATAATACTAAACGTAATGAAATTGGTCTTATTCTTCAAAATAAAAATTTGTCCTCACCAAAGAGACGCTTTTCTTTATGTATTTTATTATTTCAGAAAACTAAATTCATAATTTATTAGGTGAATACCAAAAATTTGACCACTTTAACTCCCAATAATTTTACACTTTCTCTTTGAATGATATATTTTTTCTAAAATGATCTTAGTAAAGTACATATATCAAAGCACAATTTAGTAAAGTTTCAAATTTTAGACGACTTCGCTTAAAAATAATAAATAAAATATTGCGCAAAATCTCTTGTCACGCACCTTTTCCAAACTACGAATTTAAAATGAAAAATTGATAAAAAATATTAACATCAAGATTAAATATTTTAGAGCTGAAGATTTTAAAATCCACTTAAAATTCTGTCCCACAAGTTTTTTGTCTGCGGTCACGCTGCATTGCTATTTTAGTATAAAGCTTGAAACTATTGATTAAAACTATTCATAATGCTGCCTAAAACTGAAATTTTCCATTTTTTTTGTTTAATTTGGAAGATCTTAAACACCTTCTACTAAAAAATTTGACCTTTGTATACACCCTTTTTAAGTTACTTTAATCATATGATAACAGTTTAAAACAGTGCTGTTCTGAACACTTCGAAGTTATGAAACTGTTTCATGTGGAACTTTAAAATTTAAAAATTTTTCACGATTTTGTAAACATTTATCCAATTTTTTTATTTTAAATACATAAGTTGTTAAAGTTTTTGCAATTTGAAAAATTTCAATTTGCAACTCCGCCTATGAAAACATTGTATTAGTATTAGTAGTACAAGAGCGAAGAAAATTACAAATAAACTCCGAATTTAGGCTAATTTATTATTGTAATATATAGTTAAGGTCAGTCACTGAACCCACTAATCATCAACAAAATTGAACTGGCTCTCAGTGAAATTATCCTAATTCGAGTTTGGAGATGTAATACAATTTTTCGAATTTTGGGCCGGTTTGAGTAGAATTATGTGATGTTCTGAACAAATGAATTAACATTCATTGCGCAAGTTACGTCGACATAACTGTACATAATACTAGAAAATAAGCACGTGCGCAATTATTCTTTTTTTTATCTTTCGCTATTTATAATTTAAAATATAAAAATAATATTTATACAAAACTTTTGTATTTCATAGTATATCTGTTATCTAAAGTAATAGAAAATAAAAGCAGAAAACAATATTTTTGATAATTAATGAAAATTGATATTATAACTTCAGAACTAACGTATAATATTTTGTACAATATACATAGACAATTAAAACGTGTTTTTTTTAAATATCAATCCCTGATGGAAAACACTGACACAACCCGAAGTTGTTTAAAATTATAAGATTCATTTTTGAAGACAAATGATTTTTTTATTATTGTTTCAAAAAATGTTTAAAAATTCTTGAATCTTCTTTGAATTCTAATTTTTTCATTTTTGTTTGAAATAATCAATTTCCTGTGAAAAAGTGAATGTAAGCTGAAACTGTTCAAAAATTAAAAATCTTGTTCCAACTATAATGAGTTTTGTTTAAAAATGTCAATTTTCGATTTTAAAAAACTCTCACAATCCGAAAAATGTAAATTGTTGAAAAATGGGTAATCTTTGAAATCTAATCACTTTTTTATTAAAAATATACTTATTTCTTGATGATGATATTTGTTCATAAACGCTAACTTACGATGAAAAAATAAATAAACCCTACAACCTTTAAAAAAATTTTAAGTCTTTTCGAAACTTTATGATTTTTTATTAAAATTCTTTTTGAAAAAAAAACTAAGTTCCAGCGAAAAGCACTAGTCTAAAATATCTATAATATTTTCCATAATCTATAAGATAATATGAAAGTTTTAATTAAACCGTGCAAGATTATTATTAAAAAGCGCAAATGTTTCTCAATTCCCATAATGTTTTCTGTGATTTTTCTTTTTAAAAAGGATTATTTGTCAATTTAATTTTCACAAATTTTTAATATGAAACACCTTCAAGTAATAAAAAACCAATTAGGTTTGCAACAATAACGATTACGGGATTTTTGACAATGCCTTTCCTTTTCTAAAATAAAAACTAATTAAGGTATTAATGCCAAAATTTCCCAAACTAGAAAACAATAAGTGAAAGTTTTTTTTCCTTCCAAACCATACAAATCTACCTCCGATTAGGAAACAAAATCTGAAAAATAGAAGAATCATCTAATTTTCATCACGTAACACTATTCTTTCGCCTTCCACGAAATTCTAACAATCTCGAGAGACTTACTATTTCCTCAGAGAATGCAATTTTCACAAGCCACTTACACCATGATCCCTATACCCAGAAGATTTAAAAATCTCCTTCCTGTCTTTAATGTCCACCGAGTATTTCCCTCTAATTTTTTCGTTTCTGACGCCTCCGGCTACGTTCACCTTCACCAAAAGCAACACAAATTTCAGATTATAAAAAGCGGTTGTCACAGGGACACCGTTTTACTCTATAACCAAAGTGAACATTCCATGTGGTCCCGGATGCTAAAATGACTCGGTTGTGAAACCTGAAGGTCGTCTGGGATGCCTTAATGATTCCCTGAAAGAAATTAGTCTTCTAGTGAAATACAATCTCTTTGTTTGGAACTTTATTTCCTTTGAGAAAAGAATAGAAAAAACAGAAATGTGAAATGAATTCTGACTGCTTTTATCAGATATGCTTGTAACACTTCAATGTCAAAGCTAACGACGTAATAATTCATTTTAATCACATGTCGAACACCAATTTTTTTATTCCCATGAATTATGTTAACCTATTTTGTCAATTTCATAATTAGAGGTAATTTTTTCTTCTTACATAATGAATGAATCACTTCCTTCTTTTGACTTAATTTTCTGTTAAAATGAAATGTATGCTTAAACAGTGTGCTTTTTACATTAAACAATAAACGTGCATATCTTGGACATAAACTTGAGTCATAACTTTATGAAAATCCGCTTGCTTAGTAAGCGATAAAGAATTAGCACATATTTTTTTTGTATTTTAGGTATTCATTAAATGTTAATGAATTTCTTTGAGCCTCGATAACTTGGTCATAGATATGTCGTAAATGCAAATAATTGCAAAAGGACAAAACGAGTGGCTACTTATTTATGAAAATAGAGATGTTTAAACTAAATAGGCTTACTTAATTATAAACAACTATTTAGTTCTTGAATTATGTAACCGTTTTATTGACAAACTTACCATATTTCGTTTTATTTATTCTATGCTTTGTTTATTTTTTTGCTTTAAGAGTAGGTATATGTATTCAGGTGTGCAATTTATAAGTATGGATAATTTCTTCCAATCGTGTTTTCTAACACACCTTAAGATCGTAATATCTAAAAAGTTACTTTACTGGTTATGCTCACTCTATTTTCCTGAAAAAGTAACTTTGTCCTCAAATGAGTTTTGTATCACTTTCTCTCCTTTTTCGTTATCTAATCTCTCTTTGAAACCCAGCGGTAAGTTTTCCAAGTCACGCGATAAATTTCAATTTATATTACATACTTAAGCCATTTATGTAACGTTCTTTGTCCAAATATCGATTTTATTGATACACTATTTTTAGTTGCTTTGATAGAAAGTATATCAGTAAAAAAAATTCAGAAACAATCATTACAACAAGAGTTTTATTCCTTCCAAGTTAATAGTAAACATTTGTGGTTTTAGAAAGTTAAGTAGCCTCGTTAAGGATCCTTTTCACTAGAGCAATTTTGTATTTCCGTTTCTATGTGTCTTTTATTAGTTTATTCATAGATAACTCTCTGCAAAAAACTTGTTTGCTCTCAAATCCTTTCTGTAAAAAATTCAGGGAATTTCTGCAAGAAACACTGTGACTGTCAAGAATAAACGGGGCATGCAGTCACTTTTTTTCTGAAATCACTTTTTGGTCACTTTTTTAAAGTAAGTAACTATAGTCACTTTCTTAAATGAGGAGATAACTTTAGTTACTTTTTAAATAAACCAACCCATAGATTAACCACTATTGAGTTCTGGTCCATACATATTTCTGAAATTTAATTTCAGAAGTTCAGAGTTTTTAAAAATTCCAAGAAATGTTTAGAGGTTTAAAATATTTTAAAGGATTTGAAATATCTTATAGGATATAAAAATACCCTAAGCATAGGGTATTTTTAATAGATGTTAATAATTTAAAGTGATTCTAAAGGATTTGAAAAAATTTGCATGTGGTTGTAAAGAATTTTTTAGTAATTCGGAAAATGTGGAACGATTTTATAGAACCTATATGACTTTAATGGATTTTGAAAGCTCTCAACGTATTATAATACATTTTTCAGAATTTCAGGAAATATTATCATGTTTGATAGAATTTCACGGAATTTTATAATATTCAAGAGGATAAGGATTTCGTAAGGTTTTAAAGATTTGAAAAGATTTTCAAAAACTTTTTGCAACTCATTTGAATTCATTGGGAATTCGCCCTGAATTATTATGAATATATCCTGCATTTTTTTAATTCTTTCTAATTCTCTTGAATTATTTGAATTCACTTAATTTTTTCTAAATGAACTCACTTCTACTCAATTCAATGAATTTAAAAAAAATTTGAACTCGTCTTTAAGTCTTTTAAACTCACCTTGAATTCTTAGGCAGTTCATCAAATTTTTTTGCATTCCTTTGAATTTTTCTAAACTTATTTCAAACTTACTGAACTCAATTAAATTTTCATATTTTTGGATTCTTTTCAATTCACTTGATTTTTTTTTAATTCTCCTGGACTTTTTATGAATTTTCTCGATTTATTCTTATTGGCCTTAAATTTCTCTAAATTCCCTCCAATTCTACTCAATTCAATGGCATTTTTTTTTAATTTAAATTTGTGTTCCAAATAACTTTTTCTTTTATATTGAAAAGAACATTAGTCACATTATTAATGCAAATTAGTCACTTTTAGTCACTTTTTGGGTTAAAAATTAGTCAATTCTGGAAAACTTTTCGGTTTAAAGTTTTTCAAGCAAATTACATTGTTTAGCAGTAACGCTTTACTAGTAACTCGTAACCCGTAATGTTATATTTTTTTAGTAACAGTAAAGGTTATTCGTTATTTATTTTAAAAAGTAACGGTAACGTTAACGCGATACAATTTTCAGGTAATATTAAATAATATGCGTTATATTACGAAATTTGTTAGTGGTATTTATACTACATTATATGTCATGATAACCAATCAGAAGACATATTTTTATTATAGTAGTGCATCTACATATTTTGGACTAACAGCCAGACATTTTTTCACAAGAAAATTGACGTGAAGTGAAAAAAAAATATTTTTTACTTTGCGATTTTGTTAATGTATTCAAAGTCTAAAAAAATTATTTATGTTACAAATTTTCACTATTTGCGCAATTAATCGTTTAACAAATTCCAAAGAAACAAAAACGGTTAAATCAGCCAACGGTTAGTCAAATCGATTCAGCAAAAACAGCTAAAACACATAAACGATTAGACCAAATAATCGGTTATAAAATTTATCACCTGAAGTGCGTAAATGTTCGCGATCGTAAAATATTTAATCATTTCCGCACATCAGGTGATAATTTCCCTAACGAATTATAATGTTAAAATTTAAAAGATTATAATGTTATAATAAAAACACTTTTAAATAAAACAAACAATCTAAAGCTTTTGGGAATTCAAAAAGTCGTTTTGATAATTTAATAAAAAAAAGATGCTAAAGCGTTACTTTTTTTAGTATGTAGTGGTAATCTCAACACGTTACAAATTTTTAGGAAGTACCGGTAAGGTGCCAAATACTATCAAATTAGGTTGTGGCGTCCTAAAGAATAATAAATTTAAAATGTATAAAAAATTAATTGAAATTTTGTTATTCCATTAATAAAAGAATCTATATTAAAAATGTAACAAGATTATAGTATTGCTTTTAAACTTGAGATCGAAAAGAAATCTATTTCATCATGGATAATTTAATGCAAAATGAACATAAAAAAGATTCACAATTAAAAAAAAAACAAATTTCCAAAACTACCTCACTTTTCGGCTCATTAGCGACAAAAATAACCAAATGAAAAAAAGGAAGAAAAAGAGGAAAAGTCAACCAAAGCCAACCTCTCACTTTTTCCTTTCTCCGTCCTTTTTATACTACCAGGGAACCAACATGTTTCGGGGCCAATTTAGACTCCCTGATCAGGGGTTATTTATAGGAAAACTACAAGGTTTAATTAAAAGATTCTTATGCTAGTTAAATAATCCAGACATATTAACTAGCATAAGAATCTTTTAATTAGACCTGGTAATTTTCCTATAAATAATCCCTGATGAGGGGGTCTAAATTGGCCCCGAAACATGTTGGTTCCGGAGAAAGGAAAAAGGGAGAGGTTGGTTTTGGTTGACTTTTTCTCCCTCTTTTTTCATTTGGTTATTTTTGTCTCTAATGAGCCGAAAAGTGAGGTAGTTTGGAATTCTGTTTTTTTTTTAATTGTGAATCTTTTTCATG
>CAKNWT010049378.1:0-10644 GCA_932066315.1 Andricus coriarius | reverse complement strand
TTGTATTTTCGTCCCACCATGCTAGACAGTGCCTTATTTAAAATGCTACTGTTTGTAAAATAAATAATTTAACTTAATTAATAGATAAGACATTATAGGTGTTAATAAATTTAAATGAAACACCAAATCTATTTCAAGTCAGGCAGGTTCTACACTTCAAGTCACTGATTCTCTCAGCGACGAAATATGTTGTTTTTTAGATGAAATAGTCCTCACGTATTATTTTGATTTGAGAAAAGAGAATTTCCACGAATTTACGAGTATTTGAATATTGATGTTTATTAGAAAAAAACACAAATTTTTTCTTAAAACTCTTATAGTTTTTGACCTAATCCAGATGATACAATTTTAGTTTCTAATTTTGATGGGTTTTACGGTCCTCTTTCAAAAGCAGTCGGAAAATTTCAAAAAAGTTTTAAATTACCAAAACGGCGACGACTTGTTTGGAAATATGAGAAGTCGATTTTCACAAAAAAAACCTACATTTATATTTTTTGCCAATTTTCGGATAAATTTGGATTCCTATAGAGAAGACATCCTATTTAGGAGATAAATTTGAAAATTTGAAAATACGAGCACAAACTTTTTCTAATTCTTGCATAACATAAAAAGGTGGGGTATTTCAGCAAATATTTTTGTAATGCTTTTAAAATTTGAAGAAAAAAGTAAAGAAGATTTTCTGGAAAACTCCACCTTTTTTTGCAATATTTTTTTCAATTTTCTGTTTATATGGGCAAGGCCCCCTATCATTTTATGCAGGCCTAACCATTTATGTTGTATTATTTGTTGTTATTGACAAAAAAAAATAGCAAAAAAATGACAAAAAATGTAAGTGTGGATTATTTGTGAAAATGTTTAAAGAAAAAATTTGTGTTTTTGTTTAATAGACGGCAAAATTCAAATACTCAAAACTTCGTGGAATACCTTTTGTTCTTAAATGGGAAAAATACGTGTCGCCTAATTTCCTATAAGAAAAAACATATTTCTAATTTTAATTAATTATTTTAAAAAACTGTAATTTTACAATGTATTATTATAATATATAGTTTTAAAAACATAAAAAGGAAATTAAATGAAATTTAGAAGCCTTGGGAAATTAAAAATTTCATATTCAAGCCTTCATAAATTAGTTCGAAGTATAAAACCAGCTAAATTGAACATTAACGAATTAAAAGCCATCGAGATATAAAATATTCAGATTTGAGGATCTAAAAGTAAATTTAAAATTTAAAACGTCCCAAGTTTAACATTCAAGGGGACAAAAAATCCAGAAAAGTACATGTTTTTCAGGATCAAAGAAATATTTCTTAAATTTATTTGATCGCTCTTTATTTCTTCACAGACAATATAAGTTGATAAATAATGCGAATAGGCAATGAGAACTCTAGTGAACATGAAAAATGGAGTTTGAATATTCATCGACGTCGTAAACAGACTTCGATTGGGTGAAACGATTGCCAAGTGATACGACCTTGCAGTCACTTAACGAGAACGAGAAGTCTTTCCTATAGAGATTCAATTCGTTTTGCGATGTTTCTGAAATTTTACTGAATGCATAGAATGCATTGTGAATGTACATCAACCCCCAGAGGAGGTACTTGCATCTGCATCTCTTACCTACTACCAATGTACCAATACTATTTCGTACAGCGTCTAGTCAAGATCTCCTACGGACGTCGAAGGCTCGTTCTGGCTGGATATCAAACTTTTAGAGTATGCCGAGCTTTCGATGGAACGTTGCCTAATGCACTTCCTCTCTCCTGACGATGCTTCTCGCTCTTTTGCTATTTTCCGGACAGTATAACATTCGAAAAACTGCTTTTTCATACAAGAATTGAATGGCCATCTCTGCCATTTAACGTCATTGATTCTTTCTACCGTGTTTGATCATATATTTATAAGAGATCTCTTCTCATTTCCTACACAAGAAAAGATCTCCTTTCATACGAATTTTATCTCATACAGAAAGGGGTCGTTCCAAAACTACGTCACGCTATTTTGAAAACTTTATTCACCCCTTCCTTGAGTCCCCGACAGTGAGGTCATAATTACGAACAACCCTCCTCCCTTTCCTTCAAGTCCAAATTTTGTCTTTGATTTAATTCATTTCATTATTTTGACTACATTAATTGTGTAGATACCTTATTGAATTCAACGTGACACCCTTAATATTTCAAATCAAAATATATTGCATTTTCAAAAAAATAGATGAATTTTCAATCCAAGATGACGAATTTTCTATCCAAAATGATGAGTGTTCACTAAACAGTTGAATTTTCGAAAAAAAGAATGACTTTTTAACAAAATTTTTGAATTTTCCACCTACGGATATGAATTTTCCATCAAGTAGTTGATTTAAACAAAAATTATCACGAAAGGGACGAATCTTCAACAAAATAGTGGAATTTGCAACTAAAACCCGTTGCATTTTGAACCCAATAGTTGAATTTTCAAACCAAGAAAAAGAAATGTTCAGAAGACAGTTGTATTTTCAAACCAAGAGGGCGAATTTTCTATCCAAAAAGACGAATGTTTAAGAAAACAGTTGAATTTTTGAAAAAAAAGATGACGTTTTAACAAAATTATTGCATATTAAGCCTACAAAAAAGAATATCCATCCAAATAGTGGAACTGTGAAAAAAAAATCAATCAAAAACCGTTGAATTCAGAACCCAAAAGTAGAATTTTCAGGAAGACCAACTTTTTAGAACACAAATGAATTTTCAATCCAAGAGGAGGAAAAAGTAAAATAGTGGAATTTTCGACAAAGAAAGATGAATTTTTAACAAAATTATTAAATTTTAAAGAAAATCATTGAATTTTCAAGTAAAAAGATTAATCCTCAACGGAAGATATAATAGTGATATTTCACCCAAAAAAATATTTTAATTTTTAATCAAAAACAGTCCAATTTAACCCAGAAAAGTGAATTCTCAATGAAAAACGTAACAGTTAATATTTCAACCAAAAAGATTTTAGTTTGAAATAAAAAACAATGTAATTCAACCAAAAAAAGACGAATTCTCTACGAAACGATTAACTCATATATAAAAAAATATGAATTTTAAACCAAAAAGTTGATTTTTGACCAATTAATTGAATTGTCCACCAAGATAATAGAGTTTAAAACATGAAAAGATAAATTTTCAACAAAAAAGTTGAATTTTTAAGCCAAAAAGACGAATTTTCTACCAAGCAGTTGAATTTTCAACTCGAAAATATGATTTTTCAACTAAAAAGTTAATTTTTATCGGAAAATGGAATGGTTCAATATGCAGTTAAATTTTTTCTTTAACCCCAAAAACACGAATTTTCAACAATATAGTTACTTTTTTAACCAAAGAGATAGATCTTTCTTTTACATTTCGAAGTGCTGAGAGCCTGAAAAATACTGCAGAATAAAAAATATAGCTTTTTAAGTCCTCTATGTTTATCAAAAAAGTCTTCATTTTATTCACATGTGTTAAAATCATTATATCATCTATTTTATGACAATAAAAAGAGGTTTTGGTTTAAATGTAACTTTCCGAACTAATACAGTTACTGTATCATGCTGGTTATTGAATTCGTTTCAAAAACGAAAACCTTTTCAAATTTTACTTTTGTTATTAGGAAAATTCATTAATTTGAAGATAATATAATAAACTTTTATTTCAAGCTGCCCTTTCTAAACTGAAAAAAGTTACAAAAAGTGACTAATTTCTAACGAATTCAGGATAAATTAAAAACAAAGAAAAAAATCCATGGATTAAATAAAATTCGAGTGAATTTAGAAGGATTTAAGGGAAATGAGAATAATGCGACGAAATTCATCAAAATTTAATGTGCACTTTAAAAAAATTAAAATAATTGAAAAAAATCTGAAATATCACACTGTCTTAAGTATAACAGGTGAGAATTTAGAAGAATTTAAGGCACTTGAAAAGAATTTAAAAAAATGCCTGAGAATTCAAAGTGAGTCTTCAGGGTGAATTAAAGAAAACGAAAAAAATGTAGTCCATTCAATTGAGTCGAATGGAGTCAATTGAGAGGAATTCAAGGAAATTCAAAAGAATTCAGCGAGAGTTAAAAACTCAAGAGGATTCAAGATAAAATTTGAAAGAATATAATTGAACAAAATCTTTAAATAAAAGAATTTCCATCGATTTGAGTGAAATGGGGATGAACAGAATTCTGGACAAACTCACCAGAATTGAACAAAAGTTGAAAGCAACGAATTATATAAAATTTCATTGAATTGAGAGAAATTTAAAGGAAATTAGATGAATTCAATGAAGCTTGTAGAAATTAAGTGTGAATTAAAATAATGATGTAAATTGGAAATAATGACAAAATATTTTTAAAAATCCTTGAATTCATTCAATTTGAAATGAGCTGAGAAAAATTAATATGACTTCAAAAGAACTTGATCAAATTCCTAAGAATTCAAGTTGAGTTTTAAAAACTTTATGTTGAATTAAAGAAAACTAAAAAACAACCTTTAATTCAGGATAAATTAAACAAATTAAAAAGAATTCGAAAGAATTAAAAAAATTCAGGGTGAATTCATAATGAATTGAAATGAATTGAAAACAATTTCAAAATTCAAAAATATTCCATTGATTTCCGTAAAACCGGATTAAATTGAGAAGCATTCATGAGAATTCGATGAAATTCATACGAAACCAAGATAAATTAAAAATAATTCAACTGAATAGAAAATTTGTAAAATTCTTCAGGGTGAACTAAGAAAATTTCAAATCTAAAAAAGATCCATTGAATTCAGTAGATTTCAAAAAATGCAGGGTAAATTAAAAAAAAATCAATCAAATTCAGAAATCAATGGGTTCTCCATTTTAATTGATTGAAAGAGGTGAATACAGCGATATTTTTATTTTAAAAACAACTAGTGACTTCATCTTAAAAAAGTGACTAAAAAGTGATTTGAGAAAAAAGTGACTCAAGTGAATGTGTGACAGCCCTGTTTTGAATTAAATTTGAAAAAATTGGCGACAGTAAGAAAGCCAAATAGGAGAAATAGAAACCAATTTGTAAGGCCTGTAATATCGTAATCTTCGGATTTATAAATATTTATATTGAATGAGGCAGTTAAACTTTTGTAGAAGAAAAGGCAAGTTTACTTATAAGTACCTTAAAAAGTAAAATTTGTTTCATATTGCCGTCCCTCGTTGCAATATTGGATATAAACGAATGGGTGGCCGTGATCCCACTCCTTGAAAACGTAATAACGCAAGATCAAAGTTTTCCTTTAACCTCTCGCCGTTGCAGCGCCCTACTAGCGCTCGTTTCTCTATCAAGTTTCGTCGGGGCAATGCGCAAACTTTCTATGCAAACTCATTTGAATTTTTATTCAATTCTGGAAACAAATAAATATCGCGGCAATGAGAATTGGCGAACCTACTTAACGTTCAAAAGCTAGTCAAGAGCTTTCGCTCTCGAATTCTCTACCCACACAGGCAGCACAAAAATAGAAAACTCAAAGTTTTCAACTTTTCTGTAATTTCGCTTCAATTCTTCATTAAGAATAAAGAGCAAAATTTTATGATTTTCTCTATTCGTGTTTGCACTTGAAACTAAAATGGGAACTCTCAAGAGCTCCTATTTATCATCACAATAATGCACATGTTGGAATTATAAACGGAAATGGAGCAGACGTTTCGAATTAAATTTAATTGAATTGTGTATTTACCATGTTTCAAATTGCCAATCAAAATTAATCCAATTATAGGAAATGTATAAATCAAGGTTCGCGGTAGCGAATCGTCGCGTCGCCAAGTACAAAAAAGCTTCAAAGAATTATTATCTGGAATAATAATTTTTTAAAACTTTTGTGGATTGTCGGCACAATTCTCAACCGATTGCAATTAATATTATCAGCTGACTGACCAACCATTAAGAAATAAGTTCATGAGTGATTTTATGTTAATATCTGAGAAACTGTGAGAATAAAACTAAACAAAAAAACATAAAAACAACCAATTTTCACCTGTACTCATCTTTGCATCCAAATCCATTGAACCGATTGACCTCAAATTTTAACGATAAGTCAGTAGCAACAGATTCACGATCAATTTTGCATCGCAGATGTTTTTGGTGGAATATTATAATCAATTATTTTTATTATTGTTATTATTACTGTTACAATCTGTCACAGTATTTGTGGTAGATGTATGAATTTATAATGCAAATGAAAGGAAATGAAACAAAAAGTTGGACATGCTGAAATTAAAATTGTAAAAGAATGTAAGGCTTTGTGTAAGCTAATACTGCACTGCAATTCGCAATCCCATCAAGTCCAGAATTCTTCGTGTGACTGTGGACGCAATATTCTTTATTACAGAAGGAAATCCCTGAAGTTGAAGAAAAATAGAGAATTTGAGAGAAATAAGAACGAATGAGAGAAGCAAAAGAGAGATACGCAAGTCGAGTTTGAGATAAGGACTGAAAGGGGAAAAAGCGGCGTCGAGTTCTATCTAGCTTGTCCTTTCATATTTTATTTCACAAAACACTCTCGAGCGGCCGACTTGGCTTTCAAAATTGAGATCCTACGGTTCAGTGAATGGAGTGGCCTTTCCTGCAGAGACGTTCCTAGTCTGTGATTCGAAATTCAAGATCAATTTCAGGGCAGAGAAGAAATTAACTCAATTATTTTGAATTTGCAAGTAAATAATAGGGAAACAATAAGAATAAGAAATAAAAATACAGTAACAAAATAATTTTGTTGAGCAGTTTTTGTTCGTTTTGTAAAAATGTTGTAGTGATTACCCAACAATTGGCAGTGATTACTGAAGAAGTTTTTGATTTAACATAACAATTTATTTGGCTCAAACATAATTTTCTGGTAAGTACCATTTGTCACTTTAAAAAAAAAAAAAAAAAAAAAAAAAAAAAAAAAAAAAAAAAAAAAAATGGAATAATATTTTTTATAATTGAGGAGCAAATAAGAAAACATAGATGGGTGTAAAGAAATAAAAATCGGTTTTTTCGTCATTAGGTCCCTTTCTTCGCAGACGGTGACATATTATTTGTTTGAAGAAAAACCTAGAAGAAGAGAAAATGCCTTGATTCAATAAAGGGCTTTGTTGCTTCTAAAGTAACCAAAAAATATGGTTGAGACAATCAAATTTTTGTTAGGCCAACCAAACATTTGTTCGCAGTAGTTGAATGGGTAATTTAAATAATTTGCAAATCAGAAATGGTATAAAAAAGAAAAAATTCAAATTAGTCCTTAAAAATAAGATAGATGCGAGCTAAATTTTATGGTCTCTTTCAAAAAGGTTAATCTTTCTTTAAAGAGAGAAAAAAATCAAAATATTGGGCAATGGCACTAAAGTCAACCGGAGTATTGATGGATCATGGCACTCCATAGAAAAATGTTTCGTTTTTATTAATTTGATTTTACTGTGTAACCTAAGATTATTATTTATAAAATGTTGAGAAAGTCTCACCGAAAAAAATCATAAAGTTATAAAGCATACTAATTGATCCATATTAACTCTAGATAGTAACGATAGATATTTTTCACTTAATTTTTTCTTCATGTCTGATCCGAAACATTAAAAACTGAACTTCCAAATGAACTTGACCTATATTTTTCTTTTTTTATACGCGCATTTAAGTCTTTTAAAATTTTCTGAGCATTTTACACAATTAGTGTAAATTAAAAACGAAATTTATATCCCAAAGAAAAAATGTAATCTAGGATGTCGTTATTTATAATGACGAAGTTCACTCATTTCTTTTAGGGGTTGCTATATTATATTTAGAATATCTTTAAAAACTGTAGCTAAATTTAAGAAAAAAAACCTTTTCCTTCTTGTATAATGTGCACACGGTTGGACAGTGATACCTTGAAAAGTTTAATGAATTTATAAAAAAAAAAAGATCTCTTAGAGAGAACCTTCTTTTGAAATTGAAATGCACATTTTTTGGTTTAGCGACATTTACATTAAAAAACTGGTAAAATTATTCATTTAAATGCAACTTCTTTATCCTTAATAGAGAAACAAATTATATATTTTTTTAGTTATCCGCAAGTTGCTTTCACAGTTGCTAAGCCACTAATAAAATTAAAAAATACTGCATTTTCAAGTTCAAAAGATTTGAAAGATTTCATAGATTTTTGATTTAGAACAGGCAATTCTAATTTTTAACAATTTCAATTCTGATTTACAAGAAGGATATTTAAAAAATCCCTGTTCTATATTAAGAATTATAATTCTGTTACAAAATTCTCCGTTCCAAATTAGAATATAATTCTTTTGGAAAATCCGCTTTTCCAAGTGAGAATTATGACCATTTGGCAGATTCCCTGTTCCAACTCAGAATTAGGGTAGTAAAATATATTAAATTACTCAAAGAATCAAATTCCCGGCCATTTCCCGGTCAGGTAAACACATTGTACATTAAAGAAATGATACACACATTTCTCGCGATTATACTGGACTTGAAAGTGATTAAAAAGACAAAAGCACGAAATGAGAAACTAAATAGTTAAACAATTGTTTCTTCAAAACTATGAAAATTTCGGATCTTTCCTTTAGAGTGTAGGTACTTTAAGTAATTAATAAAAAACTCTTTGACAAAAATTGCTTTTCTTTTCAGGATAACAATTTAAAAATCGTATTCACATACGAAAATAGAACACATAATATTATATTCACTATAACTTTTGTATCAACAGAAAATATGTTGAAAGCTCCAAATTCAAATTGCAAACTTTAAGTAGGTTGCATTGTTCCCAAAAATTTTCTAATTTGAACTCTACTTTAACTTAACCATAAAACTAAACTTGAGACAAGTTTTGCTTAACTCCAGATAAATCTTGCTTAATTTAATCCAAAGCAATTGTATGATTAAACAACTTTGCATATTAATTTTTTACTGTGAAATTCAGAACGCAAAATCAAACAAAATATAGAAAATTCCGCTTCTACAGAACTTTATAATTTTTTTGTAGTAAAAAAAATATTTGAATTTGATTTTTGTTTAACAATTGTAGGTTAAAAGAAACACACTTCTTTTGTACTTATGGTCTTCTAACTCCTAAGCAAAGTAATTCAGTGGACATAATTTTAAAGTGCCTCTCTGTAATCCTTTTCAGTGATCACTTATATAATTGTAGGATGCACGACTAAAGAAAAGAATAGTTCATTAACAAGTTGCAACGACTGCACAAAACTTGAAGCAATTTTCATTGCTCTTACAAATTCCGTTGAACGTAAAAATAAGCGAAACTATTGTTTCCTTTCTTCTCGATCTGCCATTATTACAAGTTTTTACGATCTTTACGCTTCCCTGGATGAAAAAGTTTACAAGTTCTTTTTTTTTTTTGCTATGTCGAAGAGCCCTAAGGATCTAAATGGTCTCTGGGATTCGTACCGAGCGAGGTCTGCAGTCTCAGGGATTCAGTTCTGCTTGCTCAGACCGATTTTTTTGGTTGGTCTCTTGTTCTCGCCTCGACTTGACTTTCTAATCCCAGCTAACTTTTCGGCTTAAAGAACGTCGTTGTTTTATGGAGTCTCTCTTCTTCCACATATATCACGAGGGTGACATGAGAGTGAAAACGAAACTTTTCACCCTGCTTCCGAATACCCTCGACTGTTAGAGTTCTCGCGGGAGACAGGCAAGGGAAAATGCCCGGTAGCGTACTTCTGTCGGTTGTGATTCGCCGGGGCTATGCCATTCCTATTTGTCGAGACCAATGGTGAACGAGATACAGAAAATAATATCAGAGTTTCCTCCAAAGTAAATTACGGAAATCCCTTCGGCATCCAGGATGGTGTGGCGCGGCGTAGCGTTCGGTCGGACATGGAGTGAAATGGATAAGCCAATAATATCGCCATTTCTGCGAATGGGGACGAAAAAGAATAGTTTTTTCATTACCCTCTTTTGAGCAGATCATCTTTATTTCACTGTCACTGCAAGAGGAGTGAAAGAAACGGGACTGAGAATCGAGTTACGACTATTTCTTGGTATTGGTAATAGGCGGTCGGACTTACTTTTCGTTTTTCTGAAATCGAAGAGAGAATTTCTCGGATTGTCTTGATAAATTTAATGATGGAAACGTTTCATAGTGATCTTAATTGAATAGAACCTAAAATGGTCTTCAAATATGAGAGTATGCCATTATTTCATCAGGTAAAAAGACAAAAAAAATGTGTGGTTATATACCCTAGGGATCAGAAATTTCTTTCTTCTAGGGCGAAGCTTCTTTTATATTTTCCTCAGATTAAAAAAAAAAATTCAGAAGTCGCGATTGCGAATATGTAAAGTAAAATATTTTTAGTAAGTTTTTGAAATATTTGTACAGAATAATGTAAAAACTTCCAAATAAATTATATATATACATGGTTACTTTAACTAAAAGATTCTAAAAACAGCAGTTGCTTCCTACATATCTTTGGGTGATTCTCCCGCAACGATCAATTAAGCTATTAATTAGCTTCACCGAACCATGGAAGGGACATACTAAACTCTCTTCTACAGAGACATGAGTAAGGTCAAAAAAATTTGCTTAAGCCAATAAAATGTATTTTCGAAATTTGGCACTTACGCCCTTATGCCCCAGGACCTTTCGTTTGAGATTCACAGATATCACTTGCATTGAGTTGAAAAAGATGAAAATCAAAAGTAGAGTCTGAT
>CAKNWT010049377.1:0-14113 GCA_932066315.1 Andricus coriarius | reverse complement strand
ACCAAATAGTAGAACTTTTAACCAAAAGAGATAAATTCATAATTAAGAATAGAATATAATAATATACTTTTTAATAATAAATAATTAACTTTCAACCAAAATAGTCGCATTTTTTCATTGGTTTGTATTAATTCAGCTCTCATTTAAGCGAAAAAACGAGAAAAAGGGGTAGAAAGCGAATTTTCTTAAAAAAAGGAGAAAAAAGACGAATGTTTTAAAAAGGAGGAAAATATACGAATATAAGTGAAACAGTGTGAAGTATGTGATTTATTAAACTGCAGCGAAAATTCGGCGCAAGGAAGCAACTGAACTTATTTCAGAATATAAATTGAGACATTCCCACGAAAAGGATCCATTTTGCCGACCGTAGTTTGGGATATATTCTTGTTTTGTGACTCAGAATATAAAATATAGATTTTGGATTATCAATAGGAAATCAACCCCGAAATGACGTAATATATAACAAATGAGCTTATGGCACTGTCCGATTTCAAATCAGTTGTTCTTGTAAAGCGGGTTTTCAATCTGCTTGCAAAACATCACAAATATCCCGAAATTAATTATATTTTATTATGCTGATTATTAGTAATTAATTATATAAATTGAGGTCACGTATGTAATTACTATTTTAAACATCTAAAAATGAAGTTTTCGTTCTCAAGTATAAAAATAGATTTCGTATTTAAGTGTTTTGATGGTTCCCGGCTATTTCCCGGTGCTCGAAATTCGAGACTAATTCCCGGTTTTCCGGGTGTGTGGCGATCCTATTGTACTTTAAAACACCACCTTTTATGCTTGAAATGTATCAATGTTTTTATTCTTTATTTTTATTAGACTATAAACTAAAAATTGTCCTTTTTATCTGTAAACTGAAAACCAGCCACTTCGCCATAACACTCTTATGTTCATCGAGCTCTTGGGAAACCTATCTAATCCGTAAAAGACATTCCATTCTCCCTTTTATATCACACTTCGCCAGGCTGACTTAGGGCTGACTCGTACTACTGGCCAGTAGTAGTGGTACTTAAGGGTTTCGTCGATAATAAAAGTAGATGGACTTTGAAACATGATACCTGTATAGGGTAGCCAACATGGTCAGTATTACCACTATTGTAATTCTATCGCCCGTAAAGCACCCATAATCCGCCCCTCAGGCATCGCACGTATCGTGTGTACCGGTAATGAATGTTCATTTGCTACGTTTGGCCTCCTAACTACCACAACGTGTCAAATACGGGAAAAAGTTTACATCTTCAAGTTTCTCGCTATAATATAATTTTTATACATTAATCAATGCATTCGAGTCATCCTTCAAGTGGAGAATTTCTAGACGAATTCATTGACCTATAATAAAGTACCTTTTGGTGTTCATTGATTAATGTATAAAAATCATATTATTGCGAAAAACATCCATAAAGATTAATTTTTCTAAAAATCTAATTTCACCGTTGAATTCGTGATAGAAATAAACAAAATGGTCCTTTGAATATTTTTGTTCTAAAGTCGAAAATAAGAAAGATATTAAGCTTTCAAAGCTTTTCTGCCGATGAAGGAGTTCCAGGTACTTTTGGCTTCAGCCGAAATTTATACTGCATCATTTTTTCTTCAGAACGAAGCGATATTTCTACTTAATGATTGCTTGGAATTTTAGCTGGCCACAATCTAGAACTTGATATCGAAACAGAAACTTTCTTACAAAAGGAGCCTACACCTTTGGGAAATTTGGTTGAATTCATACTCCTGCCAATAGTAGGTCATTACGAAACTCGTACGGTGACGATTTACATACCAAAAAAAGTTTCGAATTAAGAAACTTGGTCTTGTTTTAAGACAAGCAGGTCTTATTTTGAGCTACGAAATAGGGTTAGGTTCTTCTTTTCAGACACAAAATTGGCTTTGATATAGTTACAAGACTAAAAACGGATTTAAATTAAGGTGTACCAATAGGGGGATTTAACAAAAACAAGACAGAAAAAGCAGAGCATAAATCTTGTAACGGGTAACTTTGTATTATTACCTACTCGTATTGGTAAAACACACATATTACCGTCAAATGGAAGTAAACTGTCTTCTGTTTCTCATAAAAGTCGTCACGACCGTCTTAAAAATTGGAAGACGCTAACTGTGGTCGCTGAAGTGAAGTTAGCTGGCGCTTAGTGAAGTTGCCAAATCGAATAAGTTCGGCATCATAAATACGGTCCTACCGAATTATACGAGCTGGCAAAAGTTACTTACGCTCGTAGTAAAAGCATCAAAATACCCAGGTAACAGAGTAAATACCAATGTATAAATTCCTGAAAATAATCCAAGAATTTTACGATAACATTTGTTTTTTTTCTTACCTTGATAAGGGTGCAATGTGAGCACCGAAACGTTGGTGAATATCATCCATGCTTATTTATTGTGATTTCAAAGTAATAACAATAAAAAAGACGAATGAAATACAAAAGAGAAGGAAGGGGATTTGGTTGGTTGCCTTCTCATTTTTCTTTCCTCTTTTTTATTTTTGTCTAAAGAAACAAATTTTTATTTTGTTTTCAGGAGTGGCAATAGGAGCATTTTGTGGTGTTTGTCCAAATTTTATCGTAAGATTCTTGGATTATTTTCAGGAATTTATGCATTGACTTGAATGTTGGACGTAAAATGGGATTTTGAATTTGATTTGAATCTAATTTAAGATTCTTAAATTTCACAGTAAATACCACACTGTAAAAAATGTATGTTGGAATTTAACATTAAATGTACTGGAAGTTTATTTCCGAGACGGAAGGTAACGTTCTACTACATGATATTGCAATTTTCAAATGCTGGTATTGTAATATTGCCATATATGTAATGTGATGTTGTAGAAGAAAGTTTGATAAAAATAGAAATTCGCACACACGGAGAATCGAACCTTATTTGTCAAGCTCTGTGGCAAGCACTAGACTAGCGACGTAGAATTCTCATCTTACTTAAATCAAGAATCACTCATCCGCTAGCATTCGATTTTTCTGTGAAGACTTTTTTCTGCTTAAGTAGAAATACCCATAATGTCTTTCATTCTTCGAGAAAAATGAACACATACTCAAATATATTGCTCCATGCAAACTTTGAGGTTGCTTCTCTGAATCTTGAAATTTCCGGTGCAATTACCCCAGATCTAAACGACCGGGGCTGGCTACACCAAGTGGTGAAACGGCCAAGGGCGCATCCGTCGGTAAATACGCTGGGGTTTGGTGGCAATGGGCGCTATGCTAATTGGACAAACGCGATTGTGTCCTGTCGGGTGAACCCGTCGCGGAGGGCTCGCGGGAGCCGCCATTTGTTTCATAATTTCGAGCCCTGGCGCATAGTTATTTTGCGCAATTGAATTAGTCCACAGTCGCGGAATGGGTCCTGGAACCATTTTATTCGTGAAAGTCTGTACATATATGTACACTGTAGACGGTACACTGCACAGTTTTGTCATGTGCTCATACATATAGATGTGCGTGGGTCTGCATGCATATGCATGAGAATCGAGAATGAGAATGCTTTCCAACCTTAACTCACCCTCCCAACTTCTTCTGTGACGTAACGTTTCTTCCTTTTCACTCCGGAGAGTTTCAACAATAGTGGCACGCATTCCAGAGACGATTCAGTTTTCTCGCTTGAAACGTACTATATCGCCCACATAAATGGGTACCCATGTAGAAATCGCCCCACTTGTCCCCATTTAGATCAGAACAGTGGTCTGAATATCACCCTTTAAGACACTGCTAAGATTTTTCATATTTTGTGACTAGAAAAAACAGGAACGCCTAGTTAGGCCCTTATCTTGTACCTTAGCCAGGCTTTAGTTTGGTCCTGATTAGGATTAAAGGACCGAAAAGTTCCAGTCAGGAACTAGTCGGGCCTTAGTCAGTGTACCCCAGATGAACTTTCTGAAAATCGCGCTTCATTATATATAATGCAGTGCCATTCTTATACTTTAGTGAACACACGAATGGCTGCCTGAACTACACAAGACAAAAAACTAATATTTATTTTCATCCGAAGCATCCAAGTTTCTAACACTTATGAACACGTGCTTTTAATGAAAATAACACAACTGGAAGTTTTATTAAATAAAATTTGTTTGATATTTTTTTAATTCCATTTGATTTCAGGGAGGTGAAGATCATTCTTGAAGTAATTTTGAACGAGGAATTTACTGGTGACCAATTGAAACTTTGTTCTGGGAAGGTCATGTCAAGCTCAAACAACGTACAGCAGGATGACTCGACTGGCACGCATTTTTAAGGAAAATGTCCAACGCAAGAGTTGTAGCATTTTCGACCCCCGATCGATTGGTGACCTTGACCTTGAATTTGACCAGGACCTGCACCAGGACATTTTCTTCAACAATATATGCTCGTCGAGTCTCATCCTGCTGTACGTTGTTTGGCCTTTCCATGACCTTCCCCGATCCAATTTTCGATTGTTCAAGGTCATATCTGGACGAAAAATTTTGCGATCTCTCAGTTCCCGGAGCCAAAAATAGGAGTTCAAATTTGAAAAAATAAATTCAAGAATGACCTTGACCTCCCTGAAAAATATATTACCTGAGGAAATATTCAGCCGCCCGGGACTTTTGGGACACCCAGTATATATACACTGACCAAAAAATCTTAACTAACTTACTTTTTCACGTTACTTTAGTTTAGTTAGTTAATTTTGTTAGCTTACTTTTTCATGTTGAATTCTCCAATCTAGAAATCCCAGAAACTGTTCTAATTTAAACGCTTTCGCTTTGCAATTGTTCCTTCCAATATGATATAAAATTTAAGAATTTTGAAAGATTCAATTCCCAGTTATTCCATTTCACATGCATTAATTCAATAATAATCATAATCATAATCAATAATAAAAGTTATTTTGTTATACTTAGGTGCAAATGTTCAACATTTAGATGTTGTTTGATACAAATATGTGCAAAAAGCGATTACTTCATATGAAAAAAGTGGTTAAAAATGAATAAACAGCAGGAGCCGAGCCCAGAATTTCCAGTTAAAAAATCAGAACACTACAGCCTTATCTAACTGGGAGTTGAAAGACTCCCGCATCGCGGTTCATATGTAACGTGCGTGGACTTTTTGAAAGCTGTTTTTCTCGAGATTGGCTGACATGCGCACCTTATTAAATTATCATATTACAAGCTTGATAGTGACCAATTACTTGGAGGAGTATGAATCGAAACAAAATTCCGAAGGGTGTAGGTTCTTCTTGTTAAACTAATAATAATCAAAGTAACGATGTTATTCCATATATCACCTTATTTTTGCAATAAGCACCATTAGAAAACTACAACAGATTCATAGTGATAATGAATCTTTTAATTTTAGTCTACTGAATTCATAAATAATCATAGCACAGTAATAATTACTAGTATTATTTCTTCTCTATAGCTTGGTATTTAAACAACTGGGTGTTTAAAGTTTATAAAATTAAAATTGAATTTTCAAATTATTTGCTGTGATAATTGGTGTTGAATTCAATCAATAATGTAATTCGGTAATTGAGTTTGGGAGGGTTTAAGCTAGGTGGTGGAATTAGTGCTGTTGTTGTGACCGGGTATCAGTTTGCGCGATGCGCGTGCCAATTAACGAGATAATCTCGTTGTTTAGATCGATTAGGATTATAGCAATCCACTAGTCATTAGGAGTAGACCGACTGTGCCAGTCAGTGATAAACTTGATCAGCCAAGAGTTGGGGCAGGTCTCGGAGTTTAAACCTGTCTTGTTGTGCTTATCAGAAGTTATATGGCTTGGAAAACGTTTACGACTTCCGACAAGCGTGTCTGGTAAGAAGTATGTTCAACGATATCGAAACTAGAACTAGTTGGGATACTTGCAAAGCTATATTAAATCTTATCAGGTGACGCACTTTGAATTTATTAATACTATTACCTCTCTGAACTTTCTTCTAAGTAGGTCAGAAACAAAAACATATTTCAAAGAGTCTTATCATTTGTAATCTCTCATGAGCCATGGGTAAAATGATACGGATTTCCAAACTGGTTTTACGACTATTAAACTAGATTTATTATAATTCTGGCAATCAGTCATTTTCAGGCTTTCAAAACTCTGAGCGCTTTGTTTTGGCTCTTTTTCACTAGGGTTGTAAAGTTTCATCAAACTTTCCCCAAATTAAAACTTTCACGAAACGTTGGAAACGTTTCAAATATTAAAGCGGGGAAATTAAAAATATTTTAAAAATGCTATTAAGTATTAAATTTAAATATTTAATTCTGCACGAAAGTCAAATTTTTGGACAATGCTAGTGGGTAAGCATTACGAGCTCTGCCCGGAAAATATCCGACCTAGTGATGTACAAGGAGTAAGAGTCGATCCTGGTCAATGGCGATGATATCTCCTTCAAAGTACTCCCCTTTGGAAGCCACAACCTTCATCCAGGGATCCTCCCACGTTCGAAAGCACATCTTAAACTCACCTTTTGGAATAGCTAAAAGCTGCTTCGTCGCGTTCTGTTTTATTTCAGCTACATGTTGCAAAAGTTTTCCTTTTCAACGATAACTCAATTTGTGTAAGGCCGTCTTTCACCAGCAATGGCTGAATAAGCTGCGATAAATGGGCAGGTGCGTTGTCGCAGTGAAGGACCCAGTCGCAAATTAACAAATCAGGCTCAACATTTCCGAACGAACATTTTTTGGAATCCCGATGTCTTCCTCTATCTCTCTTACTGTCAAACAACGATTTTCATTAATTAACACCCACACTCATTCCACATTTTAAAGTTTTTTGGCCGTTGCAGCCTAACAGAGCGAGGGTCACTTTCCACTGTAGTACGACCAATTTTAGATCGCTTAAATCACTCTTTTATTTGAGTATCACTCATAGACCTATCACCATATACTTTGCGAATCATAACAAACGTTTCCCAACAAGAATGGCCAAGTTCTTGGCAAAAGTTAATGCACCCACTTTGTGCGGAGTGTTCCGTCATCCTGAAATGCGCTGCGTACGTGATTAGACATCTACGCAACTGCGTACATTAGTCGACTAAATATTCGCAGATCCCTGCCACTTATCAGGAGGTCTCACAGAACTCCCCTCTAAATGGTAAATACCTGTTTTTGATAGTAGTACAACTAGGTACTAAGTTAGAGCACAAGTTTGGATACTTTCCGGGCATACCTCGTATTATGAACTGTCGAATGGTTCTGAAACTTTGGTCCAACGAAACGCTTCATTGTTTCATGCAACTTTCGATGTTTCAGCGATACGTTTCATTGACATAAATCCCTACTTTTGATCGAGTGAGTTTTACGAGAACAGTCCGACGAAAAAATTTGATATCTGGAAGATCTTGTAACGATTTAATATCTGCCACCTTTCTTCCTTTTGCGTCTCGAAGGTTTTTTTAATCTTGTGGGATTGCACCAAGTCCGAGCGAAGGTAGAAGAGTGTGCCTGGGTCGAAGAGGTGAGGAAATGCTTGGAACTAAAAGAGGACGCTCGGATGGGCCATCGTTTTACTCGAAATGTTGGCAAATACGAGTGCAGGAAAGCGACGCTCTTAGTTCACAATTAAAGAGACTTCGGAGAGAAATTTCTAATTAAAGTTCGTTTTACTGACACTTGTGTGTGCCGTGAATGCTCTTTCGCAGTATCTGAAAGATATTCTTGCTAAGAGGAGAGAAATTAATGTTTCAAAGTGCTTCTCGATTATTACAAATTCTTGCAAAATAAACAAAACTTGTCAGTTCATAAACTAATTTTAAGACTTGAAGTTGACCTCATAAAAATGTTCAATTTAATAATAATTCAGTCTTTATTCATACTTATTAGGGTGGTCCAGAAATTTTGTTTCATTATTTATTTTCATTGGAAATATATTCATTCATTATTCATTCATTAGTTTCTTGTACACAAGTGGTCACAGTGGTTCAGCAGTTCAATTTTAGGGAAAATAAGGGAATTTTTCTTTCAAAAAAACAGCATTTTTTTAAGAATGTGGAAATTTCTATTCTGCTAAAAACATGAGCGTAATGAAAAAAAAAATGTCTCATGCAATTTTTAAATGAAAATAAAAAATTATTATTAATAATTACAAAATTTTTATATTTTATAGTATCTGTTATATAAAATAATAGAAAAGAAAAGCAAAGAAAATATTTTTGATAATTCATGAAAATGGATATCTTAACTTGAGAATTAATATATAATATTTTTGTATAGATAATCAAATCGTTGCATTTTGATTAAGAAATTCTAACTTGCTACAAAAAACACTAACATAACCTAAATTTGTTCAAAATTGTAAATTTTGTTTGAAATATAATAATTTTTTTATTAACAATAGACAAAAAATACTAACATAACATAACAAAAAATTGTTTAATATTGTAAATCATCTTTTAAAAACTCGAACTTAACCTAAAATTGTTTAAAAAATCTGTAATCTTATGTGAAATCTAATCATTTTTTAAATTAAAAATATCAATTTCCGTCGAAAAACACTAAACCAACCTAATAGAAAACTGTTCAAAATTGTGAATCTTCTTTGAAGTTTGATCATTTTTGTGTAAAATAACCTATTTCCAGTGTAAAATTCTAACATATTCTAAAATTGTTAAAAACTTGTGAATCTTCTTTCAGACGTTTGATATTTAAGTTTTAAACCAAAAAATAAAAATACAAAATTACCGACGAAAACCACTGATATATCCAAAATTGTTAAAAGATTCCAAATCTTGTTCAAATTATAATGGTTTTTGCTTTAACCCTTTGCGGCACACACTTTTCAGAGAAACATGTTTTTATGAAAATTGGTATACAGGGGTTTTTGGGGTCGCTGATCAAAAGTCTGTACTCAGATTTTGAAAATTCAAAATGGCGGATCTATGGTGTCCAAAATTTGAAATATTTCTTGAATTTGTTGAAAATTGGTATACAAGGGTCTTTGGGGTCGCTCATCAAGAATCTTTTTCAAAGTGGCGGATCCACTATGGCTGCCAAAATTTGAAATATTTTTTTATTTTGTTGAAAATTGGTATACAGGGGTTTTCGATGCGCTCTTTGCAGCACAAAAATAAAAGGGGTGCGAATTAAATGGACATGTAGCACATGCAACGTACCATTATGCTTACAACCAGACAGGAATTGTTTTTTGAAGTATCATTCATGAACATCATGACACGAATCAGGAAGTTAAAAAATTAAAAAAGTAAAAATATAAAAAAAATCAAAAAACAAACATACAAAAAACATTAAAAAACAAAAAATATGCAAAAAAAAGTAAAAATCAAAAATATAAAAAAAATACAAAAATATACAAAAAAAATTGAATCAACGGCAACTGCTTTGAAGATATGCAATTCGTCATATGAAGTTAGAGGTCACTGTATTGTTTAGATTCGTAATCAGCATCTCAGAAACACCTGTATATCAACTTTCAACTACAAAATTAACAATATATCAAATTTCGACCGCCATCTTGTAATCGGTATTCAAAAATTTTCAAAATCTAAGTTCAGATTCATAATCAGCGACTCCATAAACCCCTTTACACTAATTTTCAACAAAATAACAAAATATATCGGATTTTTGACGCCATATTGGATCCGCCATTTTGAATTTGCCAAACCTGAGTTCGAATCCGTCATTAGCAAGTCTAACAACCCCTATACAATAATTAACAATACAGTTAATACAAAAATATCAATTTTCGGTCACTATCTTGGATCCGCCAATTTAAATTTTCAAAATCTGAGTACAGATTCTTGATCAGCAACCCGAAAAACTCCTATATACTAATTTTCACAAAAATCTGGATAAAATTCATGCTAATAATTAATCAATCGATTTGAAAGTATTGTCTACCAATTTTGATACTAGAACTTCCGATGATCATAAGACTACAAAAAATTTCGATTAAATCGATGAAAAACTACTGTAAAATCGCAAAAAATATTACGAAAACAGGTGGCAATACGTATTGCCACCATGCCGCAAAGGGTTAAAATTCAATTATCGATATAAAGCACCAAGATAACCTAAAATTGTTTAGAATTATGAATTTTCTTTGAAATCTAATGATTTTTCATTAAAAATTTCATTTTCCAACAAAAAATACTAAGAAAATCCGATATTGTTCAAGTTGTAAATTTTAGTGCTTTGAACAAAAATAATTGAATTTAAATCGAATGATTTTTCTTCTTTAATAAGAATTGCAGGTGAAACACGCAAACATAAACTAAAGTTATTGAAAAATTTTTAATATTCTTTAAAATCTAATAATTTTTTATTACAAATACCAAGAATTTCGAGACAAAGCCGCTAACATAACATATCATAAAATTGTGCGTAATTGTAGATCTTCTTCTAAATCTAATGAACTCAGGTTCGGTTTTAAAATTCCCTTTCGCTGACAAAATCGCAAAAAGTAAATTATTGAAAAATGTGTAATCTTTGAAATCTAATAAATTCTTTATTTCAAGTACCCATTTTCATGATGATTCTTCATGATGATTTTTGTTTTGAAATTCTTATTTCTGGTGAAAAAACGTCAAGTCTTCTTCGCTGATTTCTTGGGTTTTGTTTCACTAACTACTTCTATTTTATGTCTTTTTTATGTTATTGATCCCAGTATCGCTATAAGGAGACTTCGATTAGTCCACCCAGATAAAACGATATTTTCCAATAGGGATATTGAGATAAAACATTTTTCTGTTGCCCGACATCAAATACAAGTAATTTCTGAAACAAAATCCGAGAACCGAGCGTTTAGGGGGAAATTAGAATTTTTTTAAAGTTATACATTGGAGTGCATGGGTGGATAAAACTTAGCTGTAATAGCGTGATTAAAGTCTGAAATAATGTAGGGAAGAGGAGGCTATGTTGACGTCTGAAGTAATGCATAACATGTAATTGATAAAAAAAATCAAAAATCAGTCGATTTTCATAAACTTTTTTATTGTAAGTTTATTTATATCAAATAAATCAACCTTTTATTCTGGAAGTATTTAATTAATGAACAATGCAGGGGAACTGGAAAGGACGAAAAGCTTCACTGAAATTCGATGAGCATAGACAAAATATTTTCGGTACACCAATAAATTCTTCCTTTAAATGATATATATTTGAGATGCACCATAAATGCTAAATATTATTATATTAAATTTCGAAAAAAAATGTGAATACTAGAAGGGTGGCAGTATAGAACTAGATATCCAACATTTTTCCGAAAATGGGTTTATTGCAAGAAAAATTCTTAAAAAATTAAATACACGTTGAGGTATAAGCATTTGTTTAAATTCTCACTTTTTAATATAGAAATAGAAAAACTAATTTCAACTTTAGCTGAAATTTCAGTTTTGTATTTGAGCATAGGAATAATTTTTTTCTCGGAAAAAATCAAGTTTTTGGTATTAAACATTTATTATTCTTATTTATCGTCTCCCTTTCTCGGGTGCAAGTTTTTATTTTGGTAAAGAATTGAAAATTCGATTTTTATTTCTACTAAAGGCCCATTTTCAAAACCTGTGAAATTGTAACTTGAAAATTCTTGGACGATTTACTCTGAATTGTCTAACTTTTTTAGATTAAGTTTATTTGACCCTCATACAGAAACTCAATATCACGAAAGGAAGTTTTTATTTTATTTTTGTAAAATGATGAATATATTTTGCATCGCAATCCGCAGCTGAGGAGCCTGTTCCAATGTGTCAATTCGAGATTTTCAACTGACACATCTATTTCCTTGAAGCTTATACCTTATCTTTAAATGGTGATTTCGATTTTACAGAAGGTTTTTTCGCTCTTCTGAAAAAGTCCGATTTTCTTGGTTATCTAGTTCTATACTACCACCCTTCACTTTATTTTAGAGTTCTGTTTAATAAGTTAGAATATTTATGATAGAAAAATGAAACTTTTTGGCACAAAATTTTTTTCTGGCCTACCTCAATATTTATCAAAACTCAAGTCTAAATATATTATGCTTGCAACTGAAAAAAATACAAATAATAGGGGATCCGATTACTAGTGCCTAAACTGGTAGGAAGAACACGTTGTAACTTTAATGTAGAGACTTAGGACGCTCCATTAAAGCCCATTAAGGGTCAAACTTTTATTATCAAGTCTTTCATTATTTCCTCGGGTCGTAAAAAAGTTTTCCTTCACACGAATCGCATTTCGAAAAAGGGAAAAGTCAATTTTCTCTTCCAAGTAGAACTTCAAAGTAATTCGTTCGATACTTGCAATGCGACCGGACGCGAACTTCAATGTCTTATGTCTCTCACGTGGCGAGCTCAACTTTCTCCATATAATAGAGGCGCATGTTCCTAACGTTTTAAAGTAAACTTTATGTCGTAATATGTGCAATTACTTATACGTTTTAAAACATGGATATTGACAAGGTTTTATGTACTAACAGCTGAGGCAGCGCAGAAATAGGCAACCGTCTCCCTCGAGTATGTGGCAGCTTCCAGAAAAAAGACTTATACAAGTGCGCCATATAAAACTAGAATTTTGAAACTGAAAGTGGATTATTTCGTTCCCCAAGGTGGCTGAAAAAACTCATTTTCAAAATTCCTTGACTTTTTCCTGATTTTTCCCTGACCATTAATATTCAAAAACCAGCATTTTAATCTTGCAATATTTTTACAACACCTTTTATGCACAGAATAAAACAATTTTAAATTACACATTCAAAAGTATTTCTTTCAACCAGAAAAGATTAATTTTCCATCTACAAGGCCGAATTTTCGACAAGAAAGTTGAATTTTTCAACAAAAAATATTACTTTTTAACAAAATGGTTGAATTTATAACAGAATAATGAAATTTAAAAAGTTATTTAATTAATTTATCAATTTAAAAAGTTATTTTTCATTCAAGAAAGATGAATTTTCAACCGAGCAGTTCAATTTTAAATAACAAAATTAATTTTCAACAAAACAGTTGCATTCACAACCAAATATTTGAACCTTGAAGCAAAAGAGATGAGTTTTCAATAAAATAATTGAACTTCTAATCAAATAGTTGAATTTTCAACGTACAAAGATCAATTTTCAACCGAATTTTCGAATTTTCAATCAAAAAGATTAAACTTCGACAAAACAGTTGTATTTTTAAATAAATGGATAAATTTTCAAGCAGAAAAGACGAAATTTTTAGAAGACAGTAGAAATGGCAAGCAGAAAATTTGATTTTTCAGTAAAAAGATGAATTATGTTGTATCGAAAAATGTAATAGTTGGTATTTAAAAAAAATAGATGTTCTACTAAATAGTTTAATTTCCCACTAAAGAGTTGAATCTTCAACAAAGCAATTAAAATTTCAACAAAATAGATGACTTTTTAACCAAATAGTTTAATTTTCAACAAACAAATATGAACTCGCTACAGAAAATGTAATAGTTGCATTTTTAACAAAATAATATGAAATTTCTACCAAAAAAGACGAATTTTCAACTAAATAAATGAATTTTCAAACAAACAGTGTGAATTTTCAACAAAAAAGTTAATTTTTAACCAAATAGTTGAATTTGTAACCAAAAACAAGTAAACTTCAAACCTTCAAGATTAGTTTTATACAAAAAAAGACGAATTTCAAAGTAAAAAAGATCAATTTTCAACCAAATAGTTAAACTTTCAACCAAAGGGATGGATTTTAAACAAACATAAAATTATCAATCTTCAACTGTAATAGTTCAACATTCAACCAAATATAAAAAAGGAAATTTCAACTAAAATTATTAATCTTCAACAACAACAACCATATTTTTTAACGAAGTGGTTGAACCTTCGAAATTCTGACACCAAAATATGAATTTTTAACAAAAAGTTCATTTTATACCAAAATAGTTTAATTTTCAACCCAAAAAGACAAATTTTCAACAAAACAGTTGAATTTTCAACCAAATAATAAAATTTTTAACTAATATTGTCTGGAGGAAGCAATAAAAAATAGAAAGAGAAATATAAGGCAAGTAAATTACTAACAAAAATATTATATCAGCGTGACCGCAAAACTTCATTTTCAAAATTCCTTAATTTTTCCCTGACCAACTTTTCATTTTCCCTAATCATTAATATTGGAAGATCAGAATCTTAATCTTGTACAATTTTCAACATAGAATCTCTTATAAATT
>CAKNWT010049368.1:0-10667 GCA_932066315.1 Andricus coriarius | reverse complement strand
TGGTCCGTGTAAATATAACCTGATTTAACCTCAAGGTACAAACAAAAATACAAACCCGGTTATGAATACAATGAAACTAAATTCCAAAGGAAACCTTTAGTGAATTTCAAACTGGTGAAAACTCCCATATTTATAAAATACAATAATTCTGACTTTTACGTTGAAATCTAAAAATGTTAATTATTCTCTATTCAAATCTTTATACCAGCGAGGGTTATAGTAATTCGTTAGCACAATAATTCAAAAGTACCTACCTGGTCCATTGCAGGATGACTGCAATTATACCCACTTTAAAAAAGATATTTCGCGATGAATAATATTATTTCAATCTTTTTATTGAAGTGACAAGTTATCTATATGTCATTCACATATCACAGATATAAATTTTGCAAAATGTCAATAGATATGAACATAGCCATACGCGTGCCACACCAGCGCCATACTTGGGAATGAGAAGTATTGTAACTATTTTCATAAGACAAAAATTTGCTCATTTTCGGTTACACTACTTTGGTCTCCTTATGTCTATTCTCCATGACGTAATATATGGACGACCCCTTATCGAATCTTGCTCTCTACAGCTGATCTTATGCCAAGCTAGAAAAGCCAATTTCACGTGGGACAATCTAACGTAAATTGATACTAAAAAAGGAGCATAATCAAGATAGCTCTTACGCGTTTTCTTATAATATAGGAATAGGATAATTATAAAAGTTGACAGAAATCTAGTGTTAAAACTAGGCCAAGACATTTGAAAAATATTATAATTTAGAAGTTATTCACACATGATCACTGTAAAAACTAGAGGTCTATTTCTTTACGGTATCATTTTTTGCGTGTCCTGTTTTTGAATAGGAGAACTTCATGCTGTGATTTTCAATGTAAAACAAATGAATCGGGGTTCCTACCAGTGGTTTCATTTTAGTACCACTCGAGACTGTTTTTTCTGAGTCTTATTTCCATACCAGAAATTAGCCCTGGAATAATAATTTCTATTTACAGTGATGAAATATGGAAATTTATGCATCATTTTCTGAAATAGTTTGAGGCGTTCCGTTCTATTTTTATAATTAGAATTAAATCATAAAGCTACCGGCTATTATTTATATTGATATGTCTCTGACTCAAAAGTGGACAGGCAGGTGGGTCGATTGGAGGCGCCATCAACTAATAACTGGGAATGGCGTAGGATTAATGTTCCTCATATATTCATTCTGGTATCGGTACCAATTCACTTCTTACTCGACCCTCTACGAGGTGAGACAGGCCTGGCCTCTTCTTGGTCTACCTGTAATTCAAGACAAAATGTTAAATAGTCTACAAAACTATCTAAATTCATTAGAATTCGGATAGTTAGATGTAAGTTTTGGGATTTTTTTGTTAGGGCATGTAATTTTTGTAACGATTTTGCATTTCATCTTTCGATTAAGACCTCATTATGTATGGTTGCATCTCTATATTTTATTCGTACTTAATTTTCCTCGTGAGGACTTTGAAATTTATCTCAGGATGAAGACCTCGTTGTGCGAAGGAAGTTTTGGTTCTTGATTTAATATTGGAGGAGAATCCAATTTTTCTTTTATTACATGAGAGGGATTTTCTAAATTAATTGAAATCATTTGTGTGGTGAGCCCATTTACTACAAATCCACCTAAAAAACACTACCCGAATCGGGTAGTGTCACGCTTACAACTAGAGGCTCGCCGAAAGGGAAATAGCTTAATGATATATATTTCAAAATAAGCAATCATCTCACCCTTGAGTGAATCCACAATACTTTGATTTTCTCGTTAATTAATTCTAATCCTAATTGTATGAAATTTAATTATAAAATCGTTAGGGCTATTTTCAATGACCTACTAGTATTGGAACCAATGTATATTGTTGGCTACAATTTACTGATCAGGACAGGGTAAATGCAAATTGAACAGAATTACCTGTGATAATTAATATTATTGAGATAAGTTTGAGTTGCAACACTATGATTACTAAAAATTAATGTAATTTATAGTAAATTCCAGACCTTTTGATAAAAATCAGCCAACTGAGTGATAATTAAATTAAGAATATTAGTAAACACAAAATCTATGCCCGTTTGGAAAATTGATAATGTTACAAGTTGGTAAAATGCCTTCTCCTTGGGCTTCTGCTTTTGAAATAATTTTAATAACATTTATATTATTATTATTTTGAGTTTTAAAACATAATTAACTTTTCGAGAATTTGGCAGTTATCAACTAGAAGCATAGGAAAAATTAATTACAACGATGTCCAACTTGAAGCTTTTTCTCTTTCATTATATATTAGGCTCATCTGAAATGCAAGTAAAATTATATTGACCACTTGAAGGGAAGAAAAGACCAGTAGTAAATTATGTTAAATTGATGAGATCGATTGTTTCCTGAAGTTGGTTATTCAGTACTAGTTAAAATGTGGGCCAGTAACGTTACTAGAAATAGTTTCTACAATTGGATTTCCTGGCACTGAAATACATGTTTCAGGAACGCTAGAGTCCAGTGAGCTGGGTGTGAACACTGAACATAACGAACTTCTATTTCCAAGCAGTTGAGCGCGGGCAACCACCGACTCTCAAAGTAATCTTGTTCATTCAAAACGTAACTTTATGTACATCGTATACAACGCTTAACTTTCTCTACTGCAGCTTGGCACTGAGCTTTTGCAATACCTTCTGGGACTACAGAAAACCGACTAATTTCAATCAGTATGTGACGCCCTCTTCGGAAAAAAATAACGACTTGTTACCAAAATTTACCGACACATTCGGTAAAGCAACTTGAACTGTTCCAAAATAATTACCTAACTGATAGTAAATTTAAAAAGTCGGTGTGGTAAAAGTTAAAAATTATAATTACGTATTAGTTGAAGAGGAAACATAGGATAAAACAATATTTTATCTAGAAGATTCAAGAAAATTGATATTTCATTGAATGAAATTTTATTATCCTTCAACGGTGAGAATTGTGGTTTTCGGTCGCTCAGAATTCTCGAACTCTAAAATAAGTTGAAATACACATTTGTGGCAGCGCACCACATACTTGAGGCAAGAGAGTGTACACGGAGAAAAATTGAGTACTAAAAAAGAGATTGAGTAATGTATTTCGAAGAAATCGGACCCAGGATGAATTTTGCTAGAAAATAGCATCAATAAATTTGATGATAACTGTATTAATTATTTATTTATTGTGTTTATTGACTGTTTTTATAAAATTCAAGTGCTTCGACGATCCAACAATTAATTCATGTTTAACCGTTACATTCATTGTTTCATTCCATATCTTAAACCATTTACAAAGTAGAAGTAGGGTTTTTAAATGAGTCCTAAATTCAGTATTTTTATAGGCTGCCATTAAAAACTAACGCCTTATTTTTATGGTTACTTTCTAAAAATTATTTTAAATTGACAAAAGTTGAAGAGTTTTTTTTAATAAAAATATCTATAAACTGAAAATCATATTTTATCTCAAGTAAAATAATAAAGTATCTTAGAGTAATCTATAAACTAAATTCCCTTTTATTGCAAATATATAATTTTTGAAATATATGCTAGAAATAAATATTTGTACACTAAAAATGGATCCTGAACATAAAATCAAGCCTAATATAGCCAATAGATTTTTATTATAATTTGTATAATTAGATTGTTTTAATTTTCATTGTTAGAAATTCAAACATCAAATGATCAATTATTATCAAAAAGTTTAATACTAAATGATTTGTGTTTAAAAATTAAAAATTGACGATGCAAACTTAAAAATTGTCAAATATTAATGACTCAAAAATACAGGGTCGTCGTTCTAATCGAGAAAAAATTCCCCGCCTTTTAACAGAGAATTCATAAATATGAAAATTTTTTCAGTCATTGAAATTAAGAAATTCTTTGAAGTAATCAAAACTGAATTTTGAATTAGAAAACTCAACGTGGAATTATTTAGAATTTTAAACTTTAAATTGAACAATTTTATATTGAATGCTGTTCAATTAAAAAATTTTAAGCTTTCATAAATCAAATACTTAAAAAATTGCTGGTTAAAACATATAAATCCGCTCTATCATTTTCAATGCTTTAAATTAAAGAATAGATCAAGAAATTTATAAATTTTCAAAATTGTATAATTTTCAGGAATTTTAAGTTAGAAACATTAGAAATTGAATGATTAAATTTTTTAAATTAGAAGTTAAATTATTTTTATTGTAAGTCGTTTCAATAACTAGTTCAGTTTCACACTGTTTAGTTTTTAATACTTGATTTAAAATTTCTTATTTTAATGAGTAGTCACATATTGATATATATTAAAAAAAATTTCTTTTGTTCTTTAAATAAAAAATTTGAAATTAAGCGATTAAAACATTAAATATTTCAGACTGACACAATATTTGGCTAAGATTTGAAAATGATTTAAGTATTTAATTACGAATATTAATTTTAAACGTTAAAATCGGTAAATGGTTTAATTTTCAACAGATTCCGAATCGTCTTGTTAAAATCAACTATTGCTAAATTTTCAATACTCAAATTACAGTTCAATTAGAAAAAAACAATAATTAATTTATATTTACAGTTGATCAACTTAATGTGTTTTTTATCCAAAATTTTAGATTCCAAATACTTTTAATTCCAGTAATTTAATTTAATAATTTAATTAATAGTTCAATTCTTCAATAATGCATTTTAAAAGTATTTAAATTTGAAGATGTATGCCTAAAAATGAAGACCTCAAATAGGAAGTTTTTGAAGTAAAAGATTTAAGAACTACGCACTATAAACTGAATGATTTATAATTTAATTACTTAATAATTGAATTTAAAATTTAAAAAAAATTAAAATTGAACTTTTTCAAATGTAAAATTATGTGTGTGACATGAAGTTTGTAAGATTGCAAGTAATTGGATACATTTTTTTCTAAAAATAGTGAAATTCCTGGTAAAAAAAATTATTATCATTTTCTGGGTTGTCTGTTTTCCTGGCCAAGCAGCCACCCCAAAATAATTCAATTTCAAGGATTCACAATTTCAAATTAAAAATATGTAAAATTCTATATTTTATTAGTTTTGTATAAAGTTGAAAAAGTTACTGCCTTAAGCATGAACTAAACGGGCAGAATTTTATTATTATTTACAGTCTCATTAGGTATATTTTAGTTAGGTATATATAAAATATGCCAGTCGTTAGAAAATGAAAATTATAACCATGAATAACTAATAAAGATATTATTTACAATTAGTGATTTTTCTAGCATTTACTTCATATGGGCTACGAAGTTTCCCATTCTCACAATTCAGTTTAGCTCCGTGGAAAATCATGATGCAAACTTCCTGAAGACCCGCGTTCGATTCCTACCAGATTCTTCTATAATCCGATTTTTTCTCTTTGAGCTCTTAGAATATATTATAATGACTAATCCTATTTTTAAGAATATGCATCTAATTTCTAATGTGTGCTATTATAATTAATATAAAATTATACATTCAATACAAGTCATCTCTGTTCTTCTTTGCTTCTGATATACAAAGCAGTCTTAAATATAGAAGCTTAAATAACGGCGCCGTGACCTTGAATTTTTTTACTGAAATCTACCGTGAGTCTCATCGTATTGGCCTGCGAAATATTAAGAATTGCAATGTTCTTCGATATAATTCAAGAAGTTAATCTATTTAGCATGGACATGAACCCTCGAATTTTATAGATATTGGTATATTCCGGAACAGAAACCTATTTTCAAATCTACTAATATCTAAGAAAAACGTTGATAAACTTGATTCACATTTCATTATAGGTACTTGATAAAAATGGTTAAAGTTATTTGGGAGAGTATTAAACATGATAATGATAAAAGTGAGCGGTAGAAAGAACATCATGCAATAATGGGTTAATAAAACTATAAGTCTTATAAAACAGAAGACAAAAAATGAAAGAAACTAAGAAAGAAATAATGAATAAAGAAAATAAATAAAAAATTCGAATAGCTGGCGAACGGAGTTACGAATGAATGTGCAATGAAGCGTCGCATTCTCTAATAAAAGGGCGTTGAATTGTGCTTTCTTGGACAAGACCTTTTACTACTACGAGGCTAGTGACAAAAAGGAAGAGGATGAACGTCCGTTGAACGCGAATTGAGTTTTGCAGCTCTTCCATTGAGTCGGAAATTGTATTTCTTAGTACCAATTGCCGATGAATTCTAAGAGCGCACCTGTTCCTCAAGACTTGAACTCGATAATGAATTTCAATTTTCGCGCAAAAATTGTGCTCTCAAATTTTAAATACTCATTTCCGCCCGTCGCAAGAAATCGGTTTAGTACATTAATAAATCATAAAGTGTATGTAGAGATATATGCTCACAAAAATAACCACATGTGATCCAAGTTACTTTTTTCCATTATTTCAATTGATGCGTCCTATAATTTTACTCAATTTTTGCAACGTAATTAATGAATGCCCTCTTGAGACTTCTGCATTGTGCAGACGCCACTCACACGGTCTTCTAATTTATTTCGTAAGGGATGGTGTATAATTATAGCAAGTTAAATGAGGTGCTGCTACTATTAATTGACATGCATTATTCATGCAAATTGCCCTGTGCATGGATTTTTTAAACATCATATTGCAATTAATATGAAGTTTGTTGGTACTTTATATTATCTCGATTAGATACAGCTAAGAAATTAAGGCTTGCAATTTAAACAAAGAATGATAAAAATTGTGTAAGAGTTATCGCTGGACATGAACTGTTAATGATGAATAATATTTTTTTTTGCGAAAACTGCAATTCGCTATGATCATTCAATTTACAGCCATATTTTATATAAAAATTGTAAATTCACGTCACTTTATAAAAATTGCATTTAAAATCATATCAAATTTCACTGATGTAATTTTTATTCAATTTTTTCCGATTTAATTAAGCAATAATGAAAAATAATAATAAAAAAGGATTTTAAACTTTGGCGCTCTTTTTGGAACTTTTTGCTTTGCCGAATTTCGGGACTTTGCCCTTTTGAGATTCCAAACTTTGGCATTTCTGACCGGGGCTGCGAAATCCTAAAAATGTAAAAGGTGGCACATATAAGTACAAATAATCGTATGGCATAAACATATCACATTATTATTTGAAAAAAGTTGAACTTATGAATTTTGTAAGAATACAAATTTAGAGCTTCAGAGTAATTTGAGTTTGCAACGCGTATCCTCTCTTTTTTTTTAATAACGTTTAAATTGTCATTCTCGGGAGTTGTTAATTTTGTTTGAATATGGATAGGTTTCAGTTAGACTTTCTGAATATGGCACTATTTCGTTTGGAGCTTTCGATCAAAATTTCATTTGATGGTTATGGTGGTTAGATATAGAGCAGATGAATCTAGACCGCTATAATTTTATTATCCTATAAAAAACGAAGAATCAGTGAAATTCAGATATTGGTGCTTTACTATGAGGCTCACGTTATTACAGAACTATTTCTATTCATTGAAAATTTTTTTATAAAGCAATTCCCTGCATTATAAATGTGTAGGAAATACTTGCCTCTGACCCCATTCTCTGATATGAAGAGGCAATAGCATTTTTTATTCAGTAGAGAAATAAAATTTGAAGATTGAAAAATATATGTATACGAGTATAGAAATATAGACTTTAATAGTGATCGCTTTATTTCAAATGTTCACAATTCCATATCGATAAAAATTGATTTTTAAAGGATAAATTGAACGAATGAAGATGTCATTTTCATACTATTCAAATCACCATTTCCAAAATATTCATTAAAAACAAGACTCGAAAATCCGCGTTTTTCGAACATGTTTTGAAGAAAATATAGTGTGCGCTACGGGAGGGAGGCATTTTTTGCTAGTTGCAGAATATACTATTTTTCGATAATTGAAAAAATTTAATTAAGCAATAGATATGTTTGAAATCTTGGGCGTGGGCATGCAAGGGAAACTATCTTTTCGAAGACCCATCTACTCGAGACATTCCTAACGAATCCTCTACCCCGCTTCGCTCAATTACGTTCGTTTCACACTTCCCTCACAACTCGTTTATCCTTAAGCCCCGACTCAGAGAAAGTCGAAACGGGATGGAACCTGAGTTGAATACAAGGAAATGCTAGCCGAGAACGAAGAGTGATTCTTCTCAGTCGAAAGATTTTCTTCCGGGAATGTTACTTTTATCCAATACGGAGAAGTACATGAGCTCGAATTTCCAAGAAACTTTGAGATGCATAGCAAACTGAACGAAGTGAAACATCCAAATAGACATGAAAATGGTTCCCTCGTAAATTCGCGTAGTGATGTAAATCCATAAAATTGATAATATGTATCTTGATTCTGTATGTTACATCAAATTTAGAGAATATAAATGTGGCCAATTATAGGCTGTATGACAACGGTATAATTGTGATAAGTCCAGAAAACAGGCTGACTATACGTTGACCCATACTACTACAAATCTCCCGTTTTCATTCTGTTTTCTAGTACCCCGCAGTTAAGATCTTGAACCCTTTCAAACTGTTTTTTTTCCTGATGCTGGTAAATTTTCTGACTATACAACATTCAATACTGAAATTTACTCTCCTTCATACCATCCACATTCTCTGGTCCCTTTTTAGCAGATCGTTTTGTAATAGCTGACTATACGTGGACATGAATTACTGTCATGTAGCCTGGTTCATCGTCCTCACATGCCTATTTTAACTGAAATCCTTGAATTACCCAACTATACATTGACTTATACTACTGTAAACCTTCACTTTTCATACTACTCGTATATCCCATTATCCCACACTTCTACCTTGAAACCTTTTAAATTATTCCCTTTACACTGATACTACTATATTACCTGACTATGCGTTGACCTTAATTACTGCAATTCACCCCATTTTACACCCACATTCCCTGGTCATTTTTTAGTCGATGGTGTCGTAATGCCTGAATATACGTTGATATGACTTACTGTCAGGTGGCCCTGGTTCATCCTTCTACCATGCCCATTTTAATTGAAATCCTTGAATTGCCCAACTGTACGTATACTTATACTACTGTAAACCTTCCATTTTTACACTATTTCCTATTATCCCTTATAACCGTCTTCAACCGTTACTAATTTTTTCTTTTAAGCTAATATTACAAAATGACCTGACTGTACGTTGACCTTAATTACTGAAGTTCACCCCATTTTACACCCCCTACATTCCCTGGTCACTTTTTAGCCGATCGTGTCGTAATAGCTAACTATGTGTTGACATCAATTACTGTCGGGTAGATTTGGTTCATCCTCATGCCATGTACCTTTTAACTAAGATCCTTGAATCGTCCAACTATAAATTGACTTATACTACTACTTATTATCTATTATACTACTAATTATACTATATCCCATTATCCCAATACCCTGACACAACTAAATTGACTGACTATAGGTTGACCAACATTACTAAATTCATCCCATTTTACACCCTACAGATTCCGCGGCTTCTTTCTAGGTTACATGCTTGTATTGGCTGACTAAAGTCGACATGTATTATTGTCAGGCTACCCTGCTTCATACTCCTCCAATTTTTCTTTTTAAAATAGCCTCCATTAATTACGTATGGCTTTTACGGGAGGTTGGTCCGGAAAATCTGACGAGTCCCTATTGGTGGCTAGGGGAGTCTATAAAGAATTTCTTTCATGACACTGTGAAAACTAGAGATCTCTTTTATTACGGTATCATTTTTCTACACCCTATTTAGCACACCTGAAATTAACGCTGAAATAATACTTTTCAAGGCAAAGATTCCTCTTTTTCATTTTTTTGTTAAATATGCTAATTGAATCCTGTTCTTACTGTTTAAAATACTTGTTATACTATTATGCACATTATAGAATTATTTGTTTTGTTTATTTTTTACTTAAAAAGAATGTGAGTAGAGTGAATGACGCCTGAAACAAAGATCTTGGATACTAATGGGCCCAACTGGGGAACCACACATAACAACTTTGTGAGGCTCTTCACGTGGGGCGATCGCTAGAGAGATTGATCAGCAGCCTGGGTCGGAGCAGTGTTGCGGAACAAACGTTTCATTTAAATAAATAACACGAGAATTCTAAATCAATCTAAAATATACCTTACACCTTACCCTATACCTATATACCCATCCACACACTACTATTTTCCAACCGAGCAATTCAAGCCTACCCCGAAAGGGCTTAATGGTATAATAAAAAAAAAGTAATATTTCATATTGCATACGTCCAATAAATATAGAGTCGAGGAGTTAACCATTGTGGACATCTGGTGTACACCGCTCATGAAATCTCGTTAAATCCCTGAAAACCTTTTCAATCCTTATAATCCCGTGAATTCTTTTGAATATTTTTTAAATGCCTTAAATTTTTTTAGATCATGTGAAAATTACTTGAAATATTAAGGATTTCATAAATATATACATAATCTCTTGTAATCCATTTAAAACGATTGAACATTATAGAAATGCCTTGAAATCCTTTAAAAACTGTTGAAATCCTTCAAATTCTTTGAGATTCCGAGAAATCTTGTAAAATCCTTAAAATTGCTTGAAATCTTCAAAAGAAACATAAAAATTCTTTAGTGACTCAAAAAATAGACTTTTCTAGACTTCATTATTGTGAAATACTTTGTAGTCCTTGGAAATACCTCA
>CAKNWT010049361.1:0-16787 GCA_932066315.1 Andricus coriarius | reverse complement strand
GGGGGTGAGACTTTAAAAAATCAGAAAAATAATATTCATATATTCAATATATATTATATACATTGAAAGAAAAAGTTTTGAAGAAAGAAAATTTAATTTTTTATGGATTATTAACGATGAAATAAGGAAAAATGTTTATTTTAAGGTTAATTTTTCATATTTGTATAATAAAATTTTCTATATAATTTTCCACTTAAATTTTCGTTTTACTTTCATAAAATTCAGAAAAGACACTTAAAAATTACTTTTTGGTGTCTTAAGGGGTGAGTTTTGGCAAAGTTGGAGGTAAATTAATTTTTTTTTAATTTTGTCAGGCTTCGTACTGCTCACATGGTAGTTTTACATAATCGTTGTAAAGTTTTGACAATTCATTTTAAAATTCAAGGACTTACTGCATTTTTAACACTTCAGGAAATTAGGGAACATTTTTTCGCCAAAAGACACAAAATGAGGGGGTGAGACTTGAAAAAATCAGAAAAATAATTTGTTTGGACCACCCTATTAGACACTTCCTTCAAAATAGGCTTTTAATATTTTTGCTGTTCACGGAAGATAGAAATTAAATTATTATAGCTGCGCAATTCAAATGCTTGAAAGTTCAAAAGCTTCAAATTTATTTGCTTAAAAAATCAAATATATAAGTTTTCAAAACCTTTAAGTTCATAACGTTTTAAAATTTACTGTCAGGTACAACTTTTCTAAATTAATTCTGTAAGTCAAATAAAGAAATTAAAGGGATAGTTCTAAAAAAAATTAGAAGCAATTTTAGGGGTTCTTACCATTGGTGATTTAATTTTCGGAAGTGCAGGCATATCGAAGAGGACTTTACTTTTTCGAGTTGTTGTGAAAGGACGATCATCTGATTTTTGCGGAAAAGAAGTTGAACTGGGGATGCTGAATACTGTTCCCAGAAGACACCCTGAAATAATAACACATTTTTTAAAAATTCAATTTGATCGTTTTTTCTAGGCTGGAAAGTGGATATATTTTCTAGCAAAAGTTAAGTCGATTTTAAATGACAGGAAAGAAAATTTGAAAGTATAACAGCAGTAACAGTAAACTCCACTTATTTACAAAAAGCCGAATTTTCATCTTCATTTTATGCAAAATATATCGATTTCATCTAGTATGATACATAAAAAATTGTTTATTGAATTATACTACAAGAAAATAATTATCTTCACCAACAAATTGATTTCATTGAAAAGTCCAAATTCAAAGCTAAAATAGTTTGACCTACATATTTCATATTATCTGCACTAACTCTTAAAAGTGGGTAGTAATAAAACTCACATTATTTCAAATAACGAAGTTTACTCAAAGGATTTTTAAAAATAACTTTAATTAAAATCAACTTAATTGATTAAAACTTCCTTTATCCTGGACAAAATCTTAAGTTTACCAAAATTATAACAATAAATATTCTATACTTTAAAAAAGTCCGATTAGCTTCTATTGCTTTCAATGTATAAATTTGCACCGAAACGTTGGTGAATATTATCCATGCTTTTTTATTGTGATTTCAAAGTAATAAAAATAAAAGAGACGAAAGAAATAAAAAAGAGAAGGAAGGGGATTTGGTTGGTTGCCTTCTCATTTTACTTTCCTCTTTTTTATTTTTGTCCAAAGAAACCAATTTTTATTTTGTTTTCGTCACATATTTACTTGAATGTTGGACGTTAAATGGGACTTTGAATTTGATTTTAATCTAATTTAAGGTTCTTAAATTTCTATTGCTTTTAATCATGAATTTGGCTTCACTACTCGTATTCAGATTATAAAGCAATATCGACAAATTTAGACTTTAAAAACTAGATTTAAATTTTTTAGGACAAAGCTTGACTGAAAAAAGCCTAAATACTTGAAGAAGTTTAAACCTTATATTGAAATACTAGAAAAATACACACCAAAACTTTTTAAATTTACGTTAAGAAAAATATGTACTTCAGTTACTTCAATGTATCGCAGCCTCATTTCTTATTTAACCCAAATTATAACAATGAAGAAAACTAACAAATGAAATTCAATATTCCAATGCATATTTTAATTTGATTTTTATTCTCGCTGAAAAATGGAAATCTAGAAGTGAATTACAGAATCCGAAAATTCTAAGAAAGCTAGAAAAATATTATACTATTAGACCCTGATATTAAAAAAAAAACAGATTAAAACAATAAACTACAAATAGCCCCGATATTCATAGGTCTTGATCGCGACCTTTAACTAAGAAAGAGTCACCATGTGTCGTTAGATTACGACAGAATAAACCTGAACTTCCAATCTATCAATCTAAAATGAATAATATCAAAATATCGACTACTATTTTTTTCGAACTCAAATGATCAATAAAAATATTTGTTTACTTACAGAGATAGAAGATCTCTTTGGAGAAAGTGCGTAGTGTCATTTTGGGACTGTATGTTAAATCTTTTTTGGAGGACAAAAGTTAAAAACGCAAAAATTGATTTGATGGTGGCGTCTCGACGTTCGCCGAGCTTCTGAGGGTGCGAAGCGAAGTACGCTACGATCAATAGGGGATGCTTTCACATGCGCTACTCTACGACTTCTTCGTACGATGACGTTGACTGGAAACGTACTTAATACTTGTTGGTGAGTTACGAATACATATTCAGAAATCGTCTACGCCAACGCGCAGTGACATTTTCCCCAGGTGGTTTCATTCACAGGGTTGAAAACTTGTGGTGGCGTTTTATGGAATTTCGAATCGCTCATTTAATCGACCTACGAACCACGTTCTCAGAAACATGTATGTGTCATAGGTAATTAGAAAAATTAGAGATTTGGCTAAAACCCTAGGGAATTAGCTAAACAGTCAGGTCTGGCCCAGGTCTGGTTTTATCTAGAATCTAGACAGTCAAGCGTGGAAGATTTGATTTGGTCCCGGTCTGGCGTTAGTCTTGCCCAGGTCTGACTTCATCTGGACGGCGTAGTCTGGAAGGTCTGCTCTAGTCCTGGATTAGCGCTGCTCGGCTATCCAAGAACAATAAAAGTTCGAAGTTCAATCTGGATTCTGGAAGATCTGGTCTGGTCAGATCCTGGTCTGGTGCTTATCAGCTATCCCAGTCCTAGAACAAAAAAGTTCTAATTTTGGTCAGCTAATTTTTTCTTGACATATTTCGAAAAAGTTACAGGGTGTCTAAAATGATAGCAAATAAGAAATTCACACTATCAAAACAAGAATTTTGTTCTTGTCACCCTTACATTCTAGTCTGGAGCAGGTTTGGCGCTGGTCAGCTAAATACACTTATAGTAAATAATTCTATTTTTCCAAAATTTCATATTGAATTCAATATGAAAGGCAAACTCCGAGGACTTCGAGTTGAAGTATGTTGCATTTTCAACAAAATCGTTGAATTTTCATGAAATAAAGATTGTACTGAAAGAGAGATGAATTTTCAAACCTAAAAGAGGAATCTTTAACAACAAAAAATTAATCTTTAATCAACCAGTTGCATTGACAATTAAATAGTTAAACTTTGAACCAAAAAGTTAAATTTTAAGTAAAAAAGGCGAATTTTTTAGAAGACAGCTGAATTCTCCACAAAAAAGACAGCTACCAAGAAATATGACTTTAACAAAATAGTTAAATTTTCAACAAAATAATTTAATTTATAACAAAATAGTTGAATTTTTAACCAACTAGTTGAATTATAAAGCCAATGTCCCGAAAAATTGAATTTTCAACAACAAAATTTATTTTCAACGAAAAAACAGTAATTTTTAACCAAATTTTTCAACAAAACACATGAGTTTTTAATCAAATAGTTGAGATTGTAACTCAAAAGATAACTTTTCAACTAAAAATGGAATTGTTAAACATCAAGTTCAAAATACTATTTTACAACTGAAAAAAACAACGAATTTTCAGCAGTTAAATTTAACCCAAAAAAAAGAATTGTTAGTAAATTTTCTACCCAAAAGGACGAATTATCAACAAGAGAAATGAATATTTCAACAAATAGTTGAATTGTCAAGTTATAAAGGATAAGTTTGCAACCAAAATTGAAATAATTAAATCATCAAATGAAAAAATTCATTAAAAAAAAACGATTTTGACTAAATAGTGCAAGTTTTTACCAAAAAAGACGAACTTTTAAAAAACAGTTAAATTTTGAACCAAAAATATGAATTTTCTACCAAGAAAATTAAGGTTCTACAACAACGATGAATTTTTTTCAAAATACATGAATTTTCAACCAAATACATGTATTTTCAACTCGAAAAGATCATTCAACCAAAAATGAAAAAGTTAAATTTCTTTACAATTTCAAGTTTTTTATAAAACAGTTGATTTTTTAGCCCGAAAATATGATTTTTTCTAAACAATTAATGTTCGTCCAAATAGTTAAATTTTTAAACTTAGTAGTGTAATTTATAACCAAATAGTTACAGTTTCTACAAAAATAGTTCAATTTCAAACCAATAATATGAATTTTCAACCAACTAATTTAATTTTCTATAAAATTTTATTGTTGAATTTTAAAGCCAATTGGGATTTTTCTACAAAACGGTGGAATTTTCATCCCGAAAATATGAATTTTCAACAAAAAAATTAATTTACAACTTAATAGTTCAATCTTTTGACTAACACGATGAATCTTCAACCAGAAAAGACGAATTATCAACAAAATAGTTAAATTCTCAACCAAAGTAAATTAACTGTTGAATTTTTAACTAAGAAGGATACATTTTTAACCAAATCGTTGAATTTTTATCTTAAAATGATACATTTTCAACCAGATATTAAATAGCTAATTTTTCACTAAAAAAATTAATTATATCCAAAAATGAAACGAATTTTCAAAATAATACTGAAATTTTCAATCAAAGAGATGAATCTTCAAAGAAAAAAAATGAATTTTGAACAAAGTAGTTCAACATATTAGTTACGTTTTTGACCGAAAAATATGACTGTTTAACAAAATAATTTCATTTTCAACAGAATAAATGCATTTTAAACAAAATCATTACATTTTCAACCAAACAGTACAATTTTTAACCCAGCGAGATGAATTTAGAACCAAAAATATAATCCGAAAAACATTAACTTTTAACCAACAGTAGTTGGATTTTTTATTGGGTTTCATTAATTCAGTTCGCATTTAAGTGAAAAAAATGAGAAAAAGGGGAAGTTTCTTGAAAACAAATGACGAAAAAAGTAGAATTCAGAGTTTATTTTTCGCAAAATTCGTAAACGTTGTTAAAATTTGTAATTTATTAATCAATTTATTAATTTACTATCACAAAAAATCGTCTATAAAGTTATTGATGACAATAACAACAGTGGTTTGTTATCGAGGTTTCTAAATTAATTAAATACAGTGCATTTGTTAATTAAATTTGTTTTAAAAAACATGAATTATTATTGGATGACTAAATCTGATAAGTAAATGACATTTCCTTATAATTTTTGGCCTATTCGGTAGAAAAAACTTAATTTATTTCATGATAAATACGTGCTGTGAATAATTGTGTATAAAATAACAAATTATTTATTATCATTCATGAATTCATTTAAAAAATGTTTTTTTTCTCTCTATAAATTGTTCAAATTTAGTGCGAATCAATTGACTTTTCTGGATAGTTACTTCATTGATTTTAGGAATTTTGGACTCATCCGAACGAAATTTTTTTTTAATTTCTGTTATTGAATACAAATAAAAAGCTTTTTTCAAAATCGGCCATGACAGACTTATGCGGAATGTTATTAGCGTTATTTAAAAAAAAAGTTCAAATCGGTTGAGAAATCACTTCTGAATATCAAATTGTCGATGTACAGGAAATGATCTAACTTACAAAAACTAAAATTAAAAAAAAAATGCAGACAAATTTTTCTCTAACAAATAATTTCTGAAGACTATTTCTCCCAAACTATAGGAGATAGCACATTCGATTTTTTTAGTTTTACGTAAGATTTTACAAGCTTAAATTCTTATTCAAGCTATTTTAGATAGATGATGCTATGAAAAGAGTAAATTTTTAAATAACTGACTTTATGCACCCGTTACAAACCATTTTATTATGTTCAAGGTATCCAAAGGTATTCAACATTTAGAGCCGTTTTTTGGGTGCCAAATCACAGACTTCAAGCTAAAGAAGCTTCACTTTGGAGTCATTTCCATGAAAATATGCATAATAATCTCCAAAGAAAAGTCAAAAATCAAGTTTATAAAATATCCCCGTAGCGATTTGTTTGGCCTCAAAATGATTGAAACAATTTCATTTTTTCAAAAAAAGAGTAATATTTGTAAAAATATTGTATATTTCGGGATATCTATATTATTCTCAAATTAATTACTTTTTACAGAATTGGGTATCAATTTCCAATTATAACGTTTTGAATTTAGTGATAATACTCAAGTTCTTAAGGTGCAAATTGTTTAATATTTGCAAAAATAAAACTTTTTGTCATGTTAAATAAACATTAAATTAGTATTGCTTGAAATCTGAAATGTTCAACTTCAAATTTTTTCTAATTCAAGTTGCTCATGTTTCAAAAAATCAACTTATAAGTTAGGCAATTTTAATTCCTCCAATTAGAATTTCTTTAAAATTTTAATGTTTAAAATTAGAGATTGCGAAATTATGCCTGAAATGTAAACTTTTTTTTTAAATTAATCGACTTGAAACAGAATTTTTGTTCATCATTGGACACTTCTAAATTTGAATATTTTTACAGTCCCTTGCTTCTAAAGGAGCCTTCTCGCATTTCCAAATAGTTTCGAAATTTGATCGTTAGTTTCTAAATAGGTGAACTAAATCATTGGCAATTATTTGCTGTTTTAGGTTACATTTTGTTGAAGGTCCCTGTGTTAAAATACAAATTAGAGGACACACTCTTCGTATCAGTTTTCAACTAAAGTTTAGATCAAATTAAAGTGCTTGGTTTAAACGGTTCTAAATAAGTATTAAGTTTTGGTAAAAAAGTCAATTAATTTGTAAGGAAAGTACTTTTAATTACTACTTATTTTTAACCTTTTGAAGAAAGGCTTACGTTGATGCTTTAAAAGCTCCACCGTTCTTGAAAATATGAAATGCTTATTTTCAGCTTTATTGTCATAAATTGCTAAAAGACTGGAAGAAATAAAATGTTAAATTAAGTTAGTTATGAATTTCTAAATGAAACCTTTGTAGGATTAAGCTTTTGTTTGTAGTTGCATTCAAATGATGTACATTTTCTTTAGTTGCGCCTTTTTATATTTTTAATAATAATGCACAATACATTTTTGCTAATAATTTGTACGGCTTTTAAAATTAAGTCATGCAGAATAATACCCATACTAGCATATATATATATATAAATCGCTTTTCAGGTAGAAAAGTAATTTGATTTTACGTGGGTGCAGTAATTCGAATTTAATTTTCAAGTTTATTTTTATGGCAAACTATTTAAACTTTTAACTAAAAATAATTGTAAAAGTTTACTAGATGCTTCTATAGTTCTTTTACGTTCTTCTTTCTGAATAAACTGTGCTAGCCTGAGAAAAAATGGTCAATTTCAGTCTACGTGGAGCTATTTTTCCGTCAAATAGATAAACGTAGAAAAAATTATGACAAATTAAAAGTGCATTAAAATCTGATTTCATTTTTCAAGACATTATTTTCATTCCATGTCTAACTTTGTACGCCACCATCAAAATTGTATATTTAATATATGAAGTCAATTCTCGTCTAATTAAATATAATGTATTTAGCTCAATTTTTGCTTCCTCATAGAGAAAGCTTTGTAATGGTAACATTTTCCAAATTGTTTAAATTCATTTAATTAAAACTTCCTCAATTTAATAATGTCTAATAAAATGTTCTGAGCAATTGTCCGGATGTGTGTGTGTGTATGTGTGTGTGTGTGGATGTCACACTTTTTTGTGAACACGATAACTTGAAAATGGTTGCAGATAAATTGACGAAATTTGGGGGGCTTATTTTCACCACTAATATCTTGAAACTGATCGAAGGATTTCTAAAAATATTTATTGCATTTGTTAAGCACTAAATAATATTTTAAAAATCGGTTTTTTATAGTAAAACTTTTTTCAATAACATTGTTCAAAATTGATACAAGAACATAAAAGATTCCTTGATTCGAGACGAATCGATTGACCTATAATATTGATATATTTTATTGAAGAGTAAGGAAGCTATGGTAATGCATAATATTTGGAAATTCGGGTTTTTAAAGTAAAACTTTTTTCATTAACATAATTCAAAGTTGATACAACAATAAAAAAGATTTCTTGGTTCGAGACGAATCAATTGACCCATAATATTAATACATTTTATTGGAGAGTAAGGAAGTTATGGTCATTTATATTATATTAAACATCTTTTTTTACAGTAAAATTTTTCTCATTCTCTTAATTTAAAGTTGATGTGAGAATAGAAAAGATGTGTTGATTCGAGAGGAATCGATTGACTCATAATATTGATACATTTTATTAAACAGTAAGGAAGCTATGGTAATGCATAATATTGGGAAAAACGGTTTTTTATGAGGACATTTTTTTCATTAACATAATTCAAAATTTATTTTGAATTTTTATTAAAAATTCGTCTTTTTCGTTGAATTCCACTGTTTTTTATTACAAAATTTAAATAATTTTTGTTTAAAAATTCAACCTCTTCGTTGAAAGTTAATTTCTTAAATTGAAAACCTAACTCTTAACTTGAATTAACTTAGCATAAAGCTGGCAAAGGGATAATAGGGTGCGATAGAATTTCCCCCTTCTCTTTTCCAGCTCGAAAAATTACCATTATAAATAAAAAATGTATTTGTCTGATTTGTCATTGTATTTAAAAATTTGTCTGTATTATTTTGTAATTTTGTATTTTTTGTAAATTTCTATTCTTAAATTGATCAAAGCGAATACTTTAGTTTGTCTATTATTTAAATCCTTCCTCTATGAGGAAGCAAATACATTTGCTAACGGAAAGCAAAGTGCTCGTGATATGAGCACCATATAAATATAAATACAAATAAAGTGGAAACACTCGAGATCGAATTCACAGCTAGTTTATTTTTATTTTATTTTTAAATTATCTTATTGATAAGCATCCGTATTTTAAATCTTTAAAATTTATAGTCTTAACATTCAAAATATTATAAAATTTGATGCCTTCGAATGTAAAATTGTCTATAGTTTTAAAATTTCAAAGTTGTAAAGTGTCAAATAATTTGAAAAAATTCTGGTTTGAAAAAGTGTAAATCAACCAGTTTAAAAGCATTCAAATATTAGAGATTTTCTGTTAAAAGCCGTTTAAACAGAAAGACACCGACCAAATTTTAAGATTTTTGGACTCCACAAGTGCCGAAACGTAAAGATCCGTTAAAAACTATATTATATCGAAAATGTTGACGATTACATTACACTCTCATGAATGAGAATGTAAAAAAGCTGAAATCAGATGAAAATTGTCGTTTTTCAGGAGAAAGTGATCCATTAACATAACACAGAGTTAGGATTGCGTTTATTTAACAAAATTACCAATTTTCAAAACAAGACCCTTGAGAAAATTGTCGACGATAATTATTCTGTAAGTTTGAATGATATTACTTGAAAATTGTAGAAATCTACAGATCTCAAAATTAAACACTGTAGATAAAAATTTTAACGGAATGTTGTCGGAAAAAAATATTACTGAATGTGGATTTCTTATCATTACTAAAAAAAATTAATTAAATTCTAACAAATACACTACGCGTGGTAAAAACTCCACCAAGTACCTACCTGTATTCATTTTAGTATTTTATTTATTTATGTTAAAGGTAATCAAAGTAGTGAAATCAGAAAGCAATCCAAGCACGAATAGTAGACAATTTATACAGGGTGTCCCAGTACTCAAGGTACATTTTTATATTTTTGAATTCTTCATAAAAAATGGAGTTGAAAATAATAATAAAAATTGGTGTTTAAGTTAATAATTACTGAGAAATTAACAATTAAAGATTAACCTATCGGAAGCATGCGTTAGATGAACGGCAGTCTGTGTATCACTGATGAGGGTGTGTGCGCAAAAGAGTAATTTTAAATTTGCAGGAGGTTGTGAATATCAATGGTGCAACTTCGCACGGTAACTGAGAGACGAGATTTTTAGAAAATATCTTTTCCTTTAGAATACACGTTGAATTATTTTCAGTTCCTTCGGGAATTTCTAATTCTGTAGAATTCAAACGAATTCTTAGAATTCACTTCTGAATTTTCTGAATTCTTCTCAATTGGCTGGATTCATTGAATTCTCTGAACTCTTTCAAATTCTCTGAAATCTTTTGAATTCTTTGAATTCTTTTGTATTCTCTAAATTCCTTTGTAATTCTATAATTTTTTTGTTTGAATTCTGTGAATGCTTTTAAAGTTTGTAAATTCGTTTGCACTCTGTGAATTCTTCTGAATTTTCTAAATTCTTCTTAATTCTTTGAAGTCTTCTTAATTCTATGAATTCTTCCGCTATTCTCTGAATTCTTGCAAATTCTCTGAATTCTTCAAAATTCTTTGAATTCTCTGAATCGTTTTAAAATTTTCTGACCCCTTTAAACTGTTTTGAATTTGTTGAACTCAAGATATCACTGAATTTTTTTAATGTTTTTTAATTATCTTGAAATCATTAGAATACACGTTGAATTATTTTAAATTTCTTTGAATATTTTTCATTCGGTAGAATTCATACAGAAAATAAAATAATTTTTTTCTTAATTCTCTTGAAATCTTTATAAAACACCATGAATTGATCTTAATTTCTGCAAGTCTTTTGTATTCTATGAACTCTCCTGAATTATTCTGAATTCTCTGATAATTCTTGAATTATCTGAATATTTTTCAATTCTGTAACATATTTTCAATTCTATAAATTCTTTTGTATTATCTACATTTTTTAAAATTATCTAAATTTATTTTGAATTCTTTTGAAATCTGTGAATTCTTCGGAATTCTCGTAATTCTTCTAAGTTCTCTAAATTCTTCTGAATTCTCTGAATTGTTTCGAAATTTTATGAACTCATTAAACAACTCTGAATTCGTCGAATTCTCACGATTTCAATGAATTTTTTAAAAATGTTTTTTAAATATCTTAAAATCATTAGAATACACCTTGAGTTAGCTTGAATTCTCCTTCTTTTGAATATTTTTAATTCACTCTGAAATCTTCAGAATACACGTTGAATTACTTTAACTTTCTTCGAATATTTTGAATCCTGAAGAATTCTACAGAATTCAAAACACTTAAAGGAATTCAAAATAATTCAAGGCGTATTCTAAAGATATCGAAAGAATTCAGAAAACTGAAAAAGAATTCAAAAGAGTATTTAAATGCAAAATATTTCAGAAATTCAAAAGAATTCAGGAGAATTCTGATAATACGAAAGAACTGTAGAAATTCGAAATAATTAATGGTGTATTGTAAAGGTTTCAAGAGAGTTCAAAAAAACTTCAAAAGAAGTCAAAGGAGTACATGTGGATTCTAGAAATTCGTTTGAATTCTACAGAATATGACATACTCGATTGAAGCTAAAATAATTCTACGTTTATTCTAAAGATTTGAAGAGAATTCAGAAAATTCCAAAGATCTGAAGGAGTTTAAAGTAACTTGAAATGTATTCTTATAATTTAAATATAATTAAAAATCATTAAGAGAATTCAGTGGTCTCGTAAGAATTAAAAAATTCAGAACTGTTCAAATAATACAGAAAATTTCAAAAGAATTCAGATAATTTAAAAAAAGACAATACAAAAGAATTCATAGAATTCTAAATATTTCAGAGAATTGAAACTAATTCAGACATTTCAAAATTTATAAGAGAATTTAGAATAATTCAGGAGAGTTCAAAGAATACAAAAGACTTGGAGAAAGTTACAACAATACATGTTGTATGATAAAGATTTCAAGAGAATTAAAAAAAAAATGTATTTTGAAGAACTCGTATGAATTCTACAGGATAAAAAATATTCAAAGAAAGTTAAAATAATTCAACGGATATTCTAATAATTTCAAGATAATTAAAAAACATTTAAAAAATTTAGTGATATCGTGAATTCAACAGATTCAAAACAATTAAGAGAGTTCAGAAAATTGTAAAACAATTCAGAGAATTCAGAATAAATCAGAGAATTCAAAGAATTTGAAAGAATTTAGAGAATTGGGAAGAAATCAAAGAATAGTGGAAGAATTCATAGAATTAAGCAGAATTCAAAGAATTAGGAAGAATTTAGAAAATTCGGAAGAAATCACAGAGTGTAAATGAATTTACAAACTTCAAAAGAATTTACAGAATTCAACAAAAATTAGAGCCTTTCAAAAGAATTTAGAGAATACATAAGAATTCAAAAGGTTTCAGAGAATTTAAAGGAGTTCAGAGAATTTAAAAGAATTCAGACAATTGAGGAGAATTCAGAAGAATTCAGAGAATTCAGAAGAATTCAGAGAATTCAGAAGAATTCAGAGAATTCAGAAGAATGCAGAGAATTCGGAAGAATTAAGAGAATTCGGAAGAATTCAGAGAATTCGGAAGAATTCAGAGAATTTGAAATTCAGAGAATACAAAGACTTGGAGAAATTCAAAATAATTTAAGGTGTACTGTAAAGGTTTTAAGAGAATTGCAAAAAACTTCAAAAGAATTCAAAGGAGCACAGGAGAATTCTAAGAATTAGTTTGAATTCTACGGAATTAGAAATACTCGAAGGAACTTAAAATATTTGAACATGTATTCGAAAGGAAAAGATATTTTCTAAGAATCTCGTCTCTCAGTTGCCGCGTGAAGTTGCACCATTGATATTCACAACCTCCTGCAAATTTAAAATTACTCTTTTGCGCACACACCCTCATCAGTGATACACAGTATGCCGTTCATCTAACGCATGCTTCCGATGGGTTAATCTTTAATTGTTAATTACTCATTAATTATTAACTTTAGGACAAATTTTTATTATTATTTTCAACTCCAATTTTTTATGAAGAATTCAAAAAATGTACCTTGTATAAAAATGTACCTTGAGTACTGGGACACCCTGTATATAGAAGTGTTTTTGAATAAAAGAAATTAGTTCAATGTATTAATTATTATTATTTAAAGAAAATAATAGGTACGCAATTTTTGTTATTTCTTTAAAATATACATCCATTTTTTTATCAAACAAAAAATGATACATTTAACCAATTCCTTTTATTAAAAAACACTTTGCTTCATAAATTTTCTACTATTCGTATCTGGCTTGCTTTTCTTATTTCTCAACTTTGGTAACTTTTAACATAAATAAATAAAATAATAAAATGCATACAGGTACTTGGTGGAGACATTTTAATTCTATTTTTCGGAAGTTTATTGATTGAATCATTTCTTATAAATATTTCTCAATTTGCACTTATGCAAGTGCAGTTGCCATTCTTCAGGCAAAATTGAAGGTAAAACAGAGACCTGCAAAAAATTTATCGACGGAGTTTCTAATTATCACGAAATTTCTTCCAATGTCTGTGAATGGCGAGTAGATGTCACTACGTGTACGAAAAATTGTTACGAAGAAAAATGTCGAATCAGAGATAAAAAAAACTGCATCTTGCACAGTCTTGCAAAATACGCAATTTAGTTTAGTGTTAAGTGGTTTGGAGAATGATTTTCTAACAAAAGGGAACAACAAATACATTTTTTCAAAAAATTTCTACATGTACTTTACTTAAAATTCGTGAAAGTTGTTCTAAAGTTGCAATTAGCACTTCTTATACAGGATTTTATTTATTACCGGCAAACCGGTCTCAAAGAGAGGTTAATACTTGTTCTTTTATTTGAAGAAATGTCGAGCCTGAAAGTAAGAGAAATTAAATTGAATCCTCGGAGACGGAGATAACGTTCGATCAACAAAAATACTTTGATCCAAAACTATGTTCGTAGTATGATAATGTGATAACTGATAAGAGATTCTTAACCCAAGTTTGAAGAAATAAGACTGAACAAAAACGATTACTATTGATACAGCGGTATCTCTGCCGAGGCTTCAATTGCATAATTTTTATGATTAAATGAAATAAGTACTATTTTTGGTTACAGGTTCTCGTTTTTAATCGAGTCGTTCATTCCATCTTGAGTCGACATTCCTGTTCCACATCGTCAACGAAATTCAGTGCAACACAGTCTGAAGTAAAAATGTCGTTTCTCGAAGAAAAAAGTGAGTGAATTGTTATTAAAATTTGTATTTTAATCGTCCCCCCTCCCAAAAATAATTATTGTCTTGCAGGCTACGAATTATTCTCTTTTTTTTGCACGTTTATTGATAAAAATTGCCAAAAATTTAATTACTTTGTTATTATTATATTATTACGTATATAATAGGCTGTGTCTAATCGTCCACAAAATTCGGGAAAGCTAGCCAAGACACCCTTAAAAAATGCACCCCGGGCAAATATTTGCAAAATTCTAAGATTAAAATCGCAGGCTTTGGACTCATTATAAAATTCAAAATATTGTCAATAGTAGCATAAATTTTGAAAAACAGTGTCATGCAATTTTTTAAATATTGCATCGAGTGTTTAACTATTTTTGTTATCTGATATAAAATTTACATATCCCATAAAATCTCGTGAAATCTTTCCGAAACTTTCTAAGACATAACCTAAAAGGTTTAAAATCCGTTGAAATGTTTTCAGAAAACCCTGAAATCTGTCAAGATTCTCTCAAAATTCCTGGAAAACTCGTTTATCTTTTTTACATCCGTTAAAACCCGTAGAAATCCCTTGAGATCTTATCATTTTTTTTATGAAATTAAAAAAAAACATAAACTTAAAAAAAGTCAAATTGTGTTAGAATATTGCACAAGAAGGCTCAAAAAGAAGTATGTTTAAAAAAAGTTTTCTTAAAAAACATACTCAAGAAAGTACTAAAAAGAAGTGGGTATGTTTAAAAAAATCAGTTTTCGAAAAAAAAACATATAGAGGAAAGTGGGGCATGGTACCGGTGGGGGCACGGTGTCAATTATGAATAACGCCCGTGTTTGTTGGGTTTTATATTAATTTTTTGCATAAAATGGCTTCTTTTAGTTAGAGAAAAAGTGCTGCAATGCAATTTCTGCTTTAAAATATACAGTCAGATGTATAAAAATACTCTTTTGACGGAAACAGATGGAAAAGTGTTTCACAGAAATTAAGCCCTTATTACAGCATATTTTCAAAGACTTAAGTATGAAAAAATTATCGTTTGATAGGTAAAGTATTTTGTTTTACTTCTGATGTAAATTGACAATAAACAGTCTAAATATATTAAAATTAATTAAATCTTGCAACATCATATACGGGGCACGCAGGCCGAAAAATTAGTTGGAGATGGTAACAGTGCTGTTTTCAAATCATTTTGCAAATGAGGGGTGCAGTTTTCAATCTAAAATTGAAGTTCAATCTAAATTTAAGTGAATACTGTATTTGAAATTGTATACACTGAGAAAAAAGATTACTTGATTTAAAGTAATGTAGTACTGAATACAAAAGTGAGTTTTTGGTTCGAAAAGCATCATTTCTTGAAGTAAGAAAAATTGTCTCCGATCAAACAAATATTTGATTAGACGTATTCAGTACTGCATTTCTTTGTATCAAGTAATCTTTTTTCTCAGTGTATACACTGAGTCCCGCTTCAAAATGTCCGGGGCTACCCGACTGTGACATTTTTCAGTAAAACTGCTATAAATAAGAAAATACGAGAAATAATTAAACAAAAATTGCGGGTCACATGCTCAAAAGTGAATGTATGTATCCCAATAAAAATCAACCTAATATTTTTTTTATTTATGAAAATGTTTGATCATCAAGTTTAAAAATGTTGATATGAATTTGAAATTACTTATTAAGATACTACATATTTAAATCTTTGGGAAAATGTGTTGATCTTTAATATTTTAGAGGACTTTGATACATATTTTTAATTGTTTAAACTACATTCCCCAGATATTCCAAAATATTTCTCTTTCTTATAAGAATTTAAAAAAAAACTATCCATTGCTTTATTATATTTTTCTTTTTAAATTAATTGTATTATTTCCCTCTCTCTTTACGCACAACATTTCCATTAAACAATCTTTTGAATTTGTTCAACTGTCAATTTATGTGAAATTTATGATGAAAATAAACTAAAGGAAGCTTTAACTTCAATCTGTGATAAAAAACTTATCCTTTTGTCGTTTTTATTCTTGAATCCAATGAGAGACGAATAATCCTTTTCCTTTGTTCTTTCATAAAAGTAAAAACATTAAAAAGAGTTAAAAATCAACGAATACAAGAAAAACTCTTTATAATTTATTAAATATTAACCTTAATGCACCGAAATTATTATTTTATTTTTAAGTTCATTGGACAATGAGTAAAAAGGACGGTTCTAGACTAAGATCATAAAAGCCACATGTTAAAGCATCTTTTCGGAGTCTTTATTTAAAATATTTTCCTAATTTAAGAAATAAATTTTTTCCAGCGCTATAGTGATCCGTAAATTTATCATTTAAGGCCATGTGACGAGTGGGTCACGTGACCATCTCCCCACCTTACCGACACTTTTTGTTATTTGTAAACTTATTTTCACACGAATAGCCACATCGAGTTGAAAATTTGGGATAATAAATAAGAAGCACTAAGAAACGCGGCTCTGGTCCTAAATTTTTATAATTATGAAGAAAGTTTTTTTGTGAATAATTTTTTTTTTACTTTTTTTAATAATTATAAAAATTTAAGACCAGAGCTGCGTTTCTTATTTATGCTTATTTGTGCTTCTTATTTATTATCCCAAATTTTCAACTCGATGTGGCTA
>CAKNWT010049359.1:0-11053 GCA_932066315.1 Andricus coriarius | reverse complement strand
GAGTGATGGCAGTGATTGCTCAGTGAATTCCGAGTGATGGCAGTGATTGCTCAGTGAGCAATTCCGAGGTAACTACTGTAAATCACTCTGCCCGCCCCGTACGTGACGGAAACAATACGAACATTACATGACCGTCACATCACTCAGAGTGCCGTTTAGGTGCCGAAATCAGCACAAACAATGAATGAAATGGCACTGGCTGCCCAGTGCCGTTTCAGTGCCGTTTCATGGACAGGGCACACTTTCCTGTCCTGGCATCCCTGTCTATCTTCCTTCACGTCCATGCAGTTTCTCATGCAATTTCTCATGGCTTCTTATGTCTCTTTGAATTTTGGCGCCCGTGTTCTGCATGTATGTATTCAGCTTGCTGAACATTCTTTGCAAGTCTTCGATTAACTCTGCCATGACAACCTTATCATCTGCGAACGCTAACCACGTACCCTCACTGTCCCGAGATCTACACCTTCTTCGTCGAAGAGGGCCATTCTTAGACACTTGTCCATGAAGTATAATTTTACTAAATCGATTTTGTTGAGTAAAAATTTTAAACGGAAATTTATTCTTTTTGTGAGAAAATGTATGTGATTGCAAAATGATTGCACGTGATTTCAGGATGAATTTAGGTGATTGCAGAGTGACTGCACTTGATTTTACGTAACTGCAGGGTCAATTGAGATTATTGCAGAGTGATTGCAATTGATTTCACGTTATCACAGGGTGAATTCAGACGATTGCAGACTTATTACAAGTAACTGTAAGTGATTGCAAGTGATTGCAACTGATTGTAAATGATTTCAAGTGATTCTTAGTGATTGAATGTGATTTCGCGGTGACTCCAAGTGATTGCAAGGTGATTGCAAAGTGATTCCAATAACGTTTATAGACTGGTTGCAAGAGTTATGTACGTCAGATCGTACGATGTCTTTACGATATGGTAAAGACACATTAACTACATGTACATAGGACGTCGTAAGGTTGTCGTAAAGATGTCGTAACGATGTCGTAAAGACGTCGGCAAATTTTGTACCCACTGGGTATTTACCAGGCGTATAAGCTTAAATCCGCTGTTTTTTAGGCAAAAGAAAGTCGTTTTTTTTGCAGAAAATAAAATAAACTTTATTCAAAGTATTTTCCCTCGCTTGTTATACATTATCCCCATCTCTCGGGCAATTTGTGTATACCACGCCAAAAAAAGTCTTTATCTTTCGATGCAAACCACTCTTCAAGCCATTTTCCGACGTCTTCGTACGAATCGAAGTGTTGTTCAGCGAGCGCGTGACCCATCGACGAAAACAGGTGGCACTCAGAAGGGGCCAGGTCTGGTGAATAAGCGGGATGAGGTAGCACCTCCCATTTGAGTGTTTTCAAGTAGTTTTGGACCATTTTTGACGTGTGCGATGAGGCGTTGTCGTGAAGAAAAATCAGCTTCTCATGTCTTTCTTCATAATCCGGCCATTTTCACGCAAAGCACGGCGCAATTTGATTAGTTGTTGGTGGTAGCGGTGAGCATCGACAGTTTCACCGGGTTTTAATAGGTAATAGTAGACGACACCCTGCTGATCCCACTAAACGCACAGCATCGTCTTGCGTCCAAAGCGATTAGGTCTTGAGAAAGAAGTTGATGGTTGTCCGGGATCGACCCACGATTTTCTTTGTTTCGGATTCTCAAAATAAATCCACTTTTCGTCTCCAGTCACCACACGATGCAGCAACGACTTTCTTTTGTGGCTAGCAAGCAAGATTTCACATGTGTTTTGGCGTCGCTCCATCTGCCTATCGTTCAATTCATGAAGTACCCATTTTCCCATCTTTTGGATCTTTCCCATGGCATGTAAACGCATGGAAATGGCCGGTTGAGTAACACCTAACTGTTCAGCAAGCATTTTTTGTGTTTGTGTATCGTCCTCATCCAAAAGAGACTGTAATTCATGGTACTAAACTTTTTTGGGCCGATTTTCACGGTTTTTGTCACTGAAGTCAAAATGACCGTCTTTGAACCGACGAAACCAGTGTCTGCAAGTTGTTTCCGATAAAGCGCTGTCACTATAGGCCTTCACAAGCATTTGATGTGATTCGGCAGCCTGTTGTTGTATAAAAAAACTGAATATGTGCACTCATTTATGTAGCCAGGTGTCGAACTCACACAAAAAAAAGCATGACGTTTCAATTGTAGCTAAATATGTTCACTACCGCCATCTCTGAGCAAACAGCGGATTTAAGCTTATACACCTGGTACAATTTTTTATTAATTATTTAGCGATCTTTAACTTTTTTATTTTCCGACATTTAAGGTTAGTGGCACTCTAACCGCACATTTCGAAAAGTTGCTTGTATTTCGTGACACTGAAAGGTCGTGAATCGACAAAAGAATGGAATCGGGCTGAGAAAATCCATTCTACACTTTCGAATGACAAAATTTTGACCAAATGTCAAAATACTCAATTCAGGGCTTCCCGCTCTTCGGGCCTCTTTTCTTTAATTGGTCATCCACTGATGCGGGCGTAGCCGTACTATTGGACTTTTCCTCAGATCGCAATTACTCGCTTGTCTGTTATTTGCCTGATCTAGATTTTTTTGGACTTCCCCTTTTATGATTTTTAGCCTTCTTAGCCTATTTGTTCATTTATCTACATTTTGAAATTCTATATCGCTATCGGTTTCTAAGTTTCTGCGAAGGGATTGGAGTGGTTCAAATTCACGACCTAAGTTTATGAACGTTGGGGTGAATTTGGTCGATGAATTTTTACTAGTGTTTATTGCGAACTGTACGTCGTCAATGTGTTCATCCCATGTGGAGTGGTCATTTTCTGTATGTGTCTTAATGATCTGCTGTATGGTTCTATTGTATCGTTATGTTGGATTTGGTTGAGGGTAATATTTCGGTGTTTTCGTATGTCTGATTTTTTCTCTTTTTAGAACTTGGTAGCGGACCCATGATATCAGCTGCTACCATGGTCCATAGTTTTTCGATTACCCTTTTTCCCATTAATCCTATCTTACTTTGGTTATTTGGTTTCACTCTTTGACAAATATGGCAGCTTTTTACGTATTTGATCACGTCCGAATGTGGACCTGGCTAGAAATAATATTCGGAAATTTTCGCGTAAGTTTTCTCTGAGCCTAAATGTCCTGCCTGGGTTTCGTCGTGGTTTTCAAGTAAAACTTGACGTCTCAAGCTTCGGGGTACGACTAATTTGCAAGGGTTTGAGTCTGGTAATAGGGTAGGATTGAGTGGGTCAGTTCTGTAAAAATAGTATGTTTTGTTGTTCAGGTCCGCTTTTGGTTTTTCTACGCTACAAGCTAGCGCAAACGCTATATTTTTTGCTAGTTCTCCTGATCTCGAGGGAGTAACAGGGACAAAATTTGAAATACCTTTACGATATATGACTTCGTAGTCATATTCTAGTAAGTCTAATGCCCATCTGGCTAATGGGCCAGTGGGGATTATTAGGTTATGGAGCCACTTCAACGCTGAATTGTCCGTGATTACTTCAAACCTGTAACCTTCTACGTATGGCCTAAATATTCGTATGGCCCAAACTACCGCTAGGTATTCTTTTTCTGATGCCAATTACCGAGATTCTGCGTCGCTAAGGCTTCTTTCTACTAGTGTATGCTATTACGTAATTTACGCCATCAATCGTTTGCGTAAGTGCGACTCCCAACCCTGTATTGTACACGTACCCTACAAAAAGTGTCACATTGAAACGTATTCAAAAGTATTGCATTTTGAATGCGAGGTTGTCGAAAAGCAGATTTCCAGAGAACGTCTCGTGAATGCGATTCAATACTTAGCAATCGCTTATTTTCTGCTTCGAATTCAATCGCATTCAATAGCATTAAGACAAATTCTGCTTCGCATTCAATCGCATTCGATAAAATTGAAACATATTAGAACTCTCGCATTAACACGCATTCAACGCGAGATCTTTCACTTCGTATTCACACGTATTCAAGATTTAGACGTTATATGCGCACTCTCGCATTAAAAAGTATTGGGCTACGGTCCCAATCCGAGGTTGTCGCAAAGCAGATTTCCGGAGAACATCTCGTGAATGCGAAGCAATACTTTTTAATTTGACGTTTTTTGCAGGGTAGGTATCGAGTGGGCAGGGTTGAGTAAAATCTGGGCAGGTTATTATAGGTCTTTAATCTTTTGGAAAGCTTCATCTTGTTCTAATCCCCAATCCCATGTTTTCTCTTTTTTAAATAGTCTGTTCGTCGGTTCTATTGTTTCGGCAAAGTGTGTGATAAATTTTCTGTACGAAATTGCCATCACTATTATGTGCAGTAATTGTTTAATATTTTTTGGTTGAGGGAATTTTAAGATTGATTGGATTTTTTCATCGTTGATTTGGAATCATTTGCAGGGCCGGCGTCAAGCTTTTAGCTCGACTGGGTAGTAATTAGTTAAGAGGGGGGATATACTGAACTTGCTCAGTATTGGATAGGAATATAAGATTCTATCCGCAAATTCCGAGTGGGTAAATACCCACAGGGATTTTTTCCGAGTGGGTACTACTACCGATACTACCCACCTGAACCGCCGGCCCTGGTCCTTTGTCGTTGACTTTAAATCCAAAGTATTTGATTTCCGAGCAACTGAACTCACATTTGTCCATGCTGATCGTTAGATTTGCAAAATTGATTTTATCTAATACAATATTTAAATATTTTAAATGGTCTTCAAAATTTTGAGTCACAATCACTATGATGTCTAAATAACAAAAAACGTTTGGTTTTAAGCCTGGAGTAATAATGTTGTCCATCAGTCTGTGGAAGGTGGCTGAAGCATTGGTTAAGCCAAATGGCATCCTTTTAAATTGATACATGCCTTTTCCAGGGACTGTGAATGCTGTTATTGGTTTTGAGTTTTCGTCGAATGGTATTTGTAAATAGGCTAATTTTATGTCAATTTTATCAAATGAATTTTGCTGCTCTTAAAGTGTCCAGAATTTATGTCATGAGTGGGATTGGGTAGAAGTCCTTTTTTGTAATATTATTAACTTTTCTAAAGTCTCAACAAAATCTGTAATCTTTTATTGGTTTTTTTATTATCACTATAGGGTTTGACCAATTAGAACAAGAGGGTTCTATTATATCCTGTTCTAATCATTTATTCACTGTTTGATAACTTATTTCTTTAATTTTTGGGCTCACGTGGTAATATCGCTGTTTAATGAGATCGTGGCCTTGAACGTCAATTTCATGTTTCGTTAAATAAGTCGCGCTATGTTCTTTTCTCTGTACTTTTATTTTGTTTTCGAGAAGTTTTTCTAATTGGGATTGTTGGATTTTGTGAAGCTCGACAATAGCTTCGCAAATTTTTGGCGAGCTATTGTTTTGTTCGTCCAGTTTTCCTGAACTATCCGTCATATTATTTAATCTTATTGCTTATTTTTTAAATTAATCCATTGCTTTCTCTTGTCAATTTCCGATATCTCATTGGCTTTTTGAGATTCCTTTTATAATTTTTTCTGATTAGTAACTTTTTTATTTTTCCAAAGGTTACTATCGCTATCCTCATATGTGTCCTCATATTTGCTATTGTAAAAAAGTGGTCCTAACTTATTTTCCTTATTTTTCTTCCTAATTCTCAGTTTACTTAAACTAAATGAATCTCCTATGCTTCAGTCGTCGGTAGTGTCTTGGGTGGGGAAGCTCTCAAGGGGTTGGAATTTGTTGCTCGTGGGTATGTTTATTAAGCTGGGGATGTCCTACGTAGGATTTTTTACAGGAATTAGGGCGTTTTTGGTTTTTGGGATTGGTTAGGATTGATAGGTAATGTGGGGATTACGCTATCTTTCAATGTCTGGCTATTTTCGTTAAGCTCTCTAGTGCTTTTAAAGTTATTACTACCGCCGAATTTAGGTGTTATAATCTAAGGTCATCCGTAGGGCTTTTAGCATGTCCGTGCCTAAAATGCTTACGGAGTTTAATTTTGGGACTAACCTGAACATAACATGTTTTGTGTATTTACCGACTCTGATTGGGATTACTACTTGTCTAATTATGTCGACCGTTTCGCCGTTCGAGACCATTAATTTTCGCGAGACGGGTTTAAAAATTGAAAATTTGGAATTCTGGATTTTTCCAGCAATTCCTTGCCAGCGTACGAATGTGTGGTACCAGGATTCACTAAAATTTGAAATATACTACCGTCGAATTTTGTTATTAGATGAAAACGTGTTTCAGTTATTTCTTCTTTATCTGATTTTAAAAATTCTGGCGTTCCGGTATGAGGTTTTACTATTTGTGGTTCTAATACACGTTCCTCCAGTTTCCCTAGTTGTATGCAATATATGGGCATTCTTTTTTTAAATAGCCCGATAACTCAGAATGATAACAATTTGAATTATTATTTGTGTTCTTATTCGTTTTTGTATTTGAGTCCTGTTTTTTTTTGTCTGAGTTTAGAACTTGTCCTGTCTTGTGAGTCTTTGTTATCATTGTGACTCCATTTTTGACTTCTGTTACCGCAATTCAGTTTTTGGAAGTTTTTTTCACCGTTATTATTTTTTTTGAGTTTTTTTTCGCCTTTTCTGTTAGAAATTCGATCATTGGATTGTTTCGACTTTGATTTTGTCCTAATGCCATTTGATTGAACATTGATAAGATTTGATTATAAGGATTAAATGGATATAGTGGTCCATTGTTTATAAAACTAGGTTGGTAATTTCATTGGTAACCAGGTAGGAATCGAGGCCTAAGGTTTTGTTGGTGTTAATTTGAAAAAGGTAGGAATAGAACTATTACTTTCCTTTAAATCTTGATGATTATTCGAGTTATTTTTATTGCCACTACTGCTATTACGTTTTTGTTCATTATTGTCCTCAATCTCAGGTTCAGTAATTTGTAAGACTTGCCCTCGAATTTTTCATTTGGCTACCTCAGTTTCCCATTCTTTACCTAAGTTCTCTAATTGTTCAAAAGTTTAGAAATCGTTCCCTTTGATGTACATTTTGTATTTGATGCGAATCTTTTCGTAAGTTCTAGTTCATTCCTATTCTAAGTTTTTTCTAGCGTAAAGTTTAGCACAGAGTTGTCTCATTTCTGCTAAGTAAGAGTTACAGAATTTTATTTTTTGTTTTATTTCTTCCGAAAACCTTTCGTCGATATACGCGTTTTTAAAATTTTCGGTGAAATCCCATAAACATCTCCAGGAATTTTTATGTATTTCACACCAATCTTTTGCATCTTCAATCAGTAGTGCTTCTAAATTTTCTAAAATATCGCGGTCGTTTATTTTGCATCCCCTTTTAAATATCTTCAATTCGTCCAAGAAATGCGCGGTACTACCATTTCTATTGTTTCTTAATTTAATTGGCCAATTGCTCATAATTTGAAACGGCGTTTGTATCATGTCGAAAGGAAAAGAAGTTGCTTGAATTGTTTGGTTATTTGTGTGACTATCTGATTCGTAGTATGTATCTGAATTATTTGTGTGGATTCTTGAACATCGGTTCGACCTGTTAATTGTTGTTAAGAGTCCATGTGATTGGTTTTGGTTTGAATTATTTCTGTCATTTTGTCGTTCGTTGTCTAGTTTCTAGTGATTTTAAATTAATATTTTTCATTCTGTTAAGATTTTCGATGTTATCGTAAGAGAGCTGATTATGATCTATTAATAGTTCCCTTAAATTGAATTGAACCGAATGTATATTACGAGATTCGCTTTTATTTTTCCTGTAACTAGATTCTATATTTTGTCTTTTGTTTTCAAAAGAGCTATAAGCTGACGGGTCAAATCTAATCCTCACATTTTTTGCCCCTTCTTCCCTTTCTATAAAAAATCTTTCCCTTTGTTGGTTTATAAATTGGTTGAACTCTACGCTTTCTAAAAGTTCATCTGTTTCTAAAATGAACTGTGTATTGTTTTCCAAAAAGGAGTCGCAATCAAAGGTTTCATTGTTGGTTTGGGGACGATTTTCTGACCTATTTATATTTTCTAGGTAAACGGTTTCGTTTATTCCCTTTCTTATTTTAATCCTTTCTACAGACGCGCATAGTGTGGGTAAGTTTTCATGATCCCAATAATATGTATTATTAATGGGGTCAATGCTTCTGTTTGGAATTTAAATTAGGTCATGGAGTGAGAGTTGATTGTTTTCAGTTTGAGTTGGTTCATTATATGTTGATTGAGTCAGTATGTCTCTGTCTAACCTATTGCTTTTCATTGGGGTTTCTATTTTTTTCCTGACGAAAACTCTACCGCGTTCTATCGACCTATGAATTACTTGTGGAATGGTGACTGTATTTTGGGTTGTGGTTAGGATCTCATTTTCAATAGTAGGTCTTGTTGTGACGTTGTGTAAGTTTATGTTTCAGGTTGGATGTGCTGCGGCAGCTTCCAAATTCGTTCGCAAAATTTCGAGTAGAATTTTAATTGGTCATTTAATGGTTAGAGAGTTCTAAAATATGTTTATTTTCGTCGTAGGACCCTTTGTTTAGGAGATACGACGCATGACCTTGCGTTTGACACACGAGGATACATGGACTCGTTACTGCGGTTGAACGTTTCGCCAAGTCGGGCGATTGTAATATTCAGCGAAAATAGAATGTATGCTATTCAAATTTTCAGGTTTCGTTTATCTTTTGGTAATTTCCGTGATTTTGATTTTATTTTTCTAAAGCTAAGTTTCTCCTAGTAGGCAAAGAATTTGGCAACGTCTTTACGACAACGTTATGACATCTTTACGACAACTTTACGACATCCTGTGTCCAAGTCGTTAAAGTGTCTTTACGATATCGTAAAAACCTCGTATGATCTGACGATGTCTTTACGGTTTCGTGAAAATACCTTAACGACATAGATATCGGATGTCCTAAGGTTGTCGTAAAGATTTCGTAAGAATGCCGTATAGACGTTGCCATATTTTGTGCCTACTAGGAGAAACTTAGCTTCAGAAAAATAAAATCAAAATCACGGAAAATACCAAAAGATAAACGAAACCTGAAAATTGGAATAGCATACATTCTATTTTCGCTTGGCTGCTTTCCCCCCCAAAATTATAATTATTCCAAATTTTTCGTTTTATATTTTAATCCGCTCTACTTTCATTCTTTTAAAACTAGAATCTATTTTGATTTTTATTACCGTCAAAAGAAATTGCTATTTATTTACGTGTATGGTTTCCCTTGCGTAATTCGTTTAACCCCTTAATTGGGATATGCGAATACCTGCTGCAATATTCACATATACTAGTACATCTCTCTTATCAATCATAGCATATATGTATATATACATACATATATATATATATATATATATATACTATATATAATATATAATAATATATATATATATATATATATATATATATATATATAAATCATTTTCAAAGATAATAATCACAGGCAAGGCATGTGGAATAAATAACATACAAAAATAATCCAAAAAGTGTGGTAGTAAGAGTCAAAAGTAGAAAGTTTAAATTTGAAATTTAGATTTTGTGTCTCATATTTCTCGGCAGGTTTAAATTTTTGAAAGGAAAAGTGTGGGATTTTGGGTTGGGCGCCAGGTATTATGGAGGTAATGTCGAGGAGGGAGATTAGGAGGTGGAGAGCCGAGATAAGGGTAGAGACACAATGAAATAAGGATTTGTAATAAAAACAAGGCGACATTTACTGCCACTTACAATTACTGAAAAGGGTTGTCGACCCGTGGTGGGTGCCGGCAAGCGCGTTGAGGCCTTGAAGGGTTTTGGTATCCTAGGAGTGGTAACCGCGTGGTGTCACGGGTAAGGGCGGCCGTATCTGATCCGGAAAGGTTCCTCCTCGAGGTTGACGGTAATCCTGTAGACGTGGTATGTGAGAGAGGGATCGACACTTCGCAGAGTTGGGAGGTACACGCAATGCTGGCTAGTCCGGCGATGGCAGACACGTCGCCCGACGCTTCGGGACCCCTCGGGGGGTTTCGCATCGACTCGGGTGCGGCCTGGCAACCCTTTCGTGCAGGTTGCATTTTTTAAAGTTATAATTAAACTCTGGCCCATTAAATTCAACGAGGGAAGAAGAGGAGAATGAGCAGGGAGAAGAGAAGTTGCAGAAAAAGTTTAAGAAAAAGTCTTCACCGGAGAGGAATAAGGTAAAAGAGAAAGTCGATCTGAGAGAGTTTGGAAAATTTCATTGAAGAGTTTAGAGAGGAAATGAACCGAAGTCTGAATGGCATGCAAAAGCGAGGGGATGACGTTTGGGAGGAAATGGGGTTAGTTAGAGAGACGTGAGAAGAATGGGATCTGGTATGGCGGCAAGAAAAATATAAGGTTAGGAAGCAGTTGGAGGATATCGAGAAACAGCAAAGGATGAGTGAGAAAGAGAGAAAATCTGATATCGAGAAGTTGGAAGAAAGAATGAGAAAGCTAGAATGTAATTCTGAGGAAATAAAGAAAGGGGATGAAGGGATAAGAGAAGGAGAGAGAATAAAAGCAGCGAATGAGAGCGTTATCCTAGAAAATGTGAGAATGAAGACAAGATTGAGAGAGTTTGAAAGAAAAATAGAAGTAGAAGAGAAGATGAAACGAAGTATAATTATAGTGATTAGAGGAATGAAAGTGGATAGTGAATCAGGAAGAGAAGAAGTGGAAAAGTTCATGGGGGAAATTGATGCAAAAGTGCACGTGGAAGAGGTAAATGGAGTGTATCGGAAGAATGAAGGTAAGTCGCGTGGGTGGCCACAAAAGAAGTTACTGAGTACCATTCGAGTATGAACAAAATTCAATCCTGTTACGAAAACTGATAAAAACTGTTGCTGAAATCTTGCTCGTGATGCCATTCACGGTTTTCTTAATTGCTCGTAACAAATCATCTACAGTCTGATGGTTCTCAGCATAGCAATAATAATCGAGATTGATGCCCATGCTGATACCTTCTGGGAGTGCAAAGGTTTTGATATGGAAAGAGCTGGATTTTCTGATCACCAAAATCCATAATTTTGCTTATTAACATAGCCATTCAAATAAAATAGAAAAAAATAATTAAAATAATAGACTAAATTCTGGCTGAGGAAAGGATAAGGAGGGTCTTGGAAATAATGAAAGTAGGGATCGAAAAA
>CAKNWT010049341.1:0-11863 GCA_932066315.1 Andricus coriarius | reverse complement strand
GTAGGTGGAGAACAAGGAAAGGGCATTTTTTCAAGTATTTAATGCTTGTTTAATATTTTTTCAGGTAGAAAAATCTGTGTTGGTCTTATGCTTTCGGTCCGTGTTATTAAAACAATTAATTTTATTAAATTATAAAGCAATTCAATAAATATTCACAAAGATATTACACGGGGAAGCAAAAGTGACCTTTATGTGGAGAATTACCCATATAATTGAACGAATGTTTTTTTCACTTGAAGGTATGATCAAGGAAAGTAAAAAAAATGTGTTTTATTGTAAAACATATTTATTTATTTATAAAATAAAATGCATGTGTGCAAAAAAAAAAGTTTTCTGCTGGCGCAGGTGGTTTTGGCTCTCCTGTTGATCTGAAACAGAAAATCGAAAAAGTTTATTAATCTATGTCATCGCCCCTATGGTTCGAACTTCCACTTTTTTATTCCATCGAAAATTAACGAAATGGCGGCGTTTCTTGTGAAAGAGAGAAAAAAAAACACTTTTTTTGAACCATAAATCAGGTGAACTTATAAGTTAGAATCAAAATATCAACAACTTGGCTATCTCGGACGATATCCATGAAAACATACCTTTTCGGATAATCAGCAATGCCCGGACCCTACATGGTACCTTCCTCTTGGTCGTAGAGCTCATCTTCAGCCTTTCTCCTCGCGATTCGAGAGGATTTTGAGGTAAACGAGCTGCGTCGGTCTGCTTGCCGTACGCGCGCGTTGTCACAGTCCTCGGCGAAGCTCTAGCTTCCAGGGTCAAGTGAACATCCCATGGTAGGAATGACCCTAACAGATTTAGGATATCAATTCTATCGTTAAAAAATATCGAAAAATGCAACAACAAAAAAATCGATTTTTCCAACCCGACGTATTTGAGTGTCCCCTTAAGAGCGAAAAATACCGCAAATTCTTCAAGGTGTTTTTTTTATTATCTTCAGACATAAAAATATCTCAAGAAATACGCATCCAATGAGGATAACTTCAAAATGTCAAATGGGACCATATATTTTTTATTGCAGATTCAGCTTCTCCATTAAAAAATACGTAAGTTTTAGTCGTGAAAAATTGTTTGATTCGCGCCAGATGGCGATGCACTTGCAAAAAATGACATTGTTGACTACTCAAGGAATACGCTTCCAAACAAATGATAAAAAAGATGTGTTGGTTGTATTCAGGAGAGCTATTCAATTGCAATCAATTTAATTGTTAACATCCCCTCCACTTACCTGGAAAGGGATTTAAAGTGGAGACAAAAATTAGAAAGCTCAATATAATTTTTAAAATTCAAGCTTCTCATTTTGACTCCAGGTACGTAAGCAGTCAATGAATTAACTACTTTTAGCGCTACCCATGCACAAAGACGTGAACGTAGTAGTTGTCTGTTCTCTTTGAGGTGCTTTTTTTCGTTGAGTCCCCTTGCCTCTCACCATTGGGGTGCTTGTTTTCGGTGCGTCCACTCGCCTCTCACCATTGGGGTGCTTCTTTTCGGTGAGTCCCACTTCGAAGCACTTGTTGATCCGCACTTGGAAAGTTTGCACACAACAGCGGAGTGTGTCTGGTGTTATTTGGTTGCAAGCAGGCCTGATTCGCTGTTTCAGGTTCTCCTGCGTTGTTGGCACTTCTTGATCAACTAGATTCTTCAAATAACCCCACAAAAAGAAATCCAGCGACGTAAGGCCTGGCGATCTGGCAGGCCAATTTACCGGATTCAATTACCGTTTTAATTACCATCAATAAAATACGGACCGATAAGTTGATCTCCAATTACTCCACACCAAAAGTTCAAGGCCCAAGGACGCTGACGCTCAACTTTGCGCAACCATTGTGGATTTTCTACACCCCAATAATGCATGTTATGTAGATTAACCGTACCGTGGTTCGTGTAAGACTATTCTTCTGAGAAAAATACTCGAAAAAAGAAATTCGGTTTCCCTTGTATCTGCTGAAGCGCCAATTGACAAAATGTCACTCGGTTCTGAAAATCATTACCATGAAGTTCGTGCTGCAGTGGAGTATGAAAGGGATGATATTAATTACGTTTTAATACCTTTCAAACACTGGTTAGAGACATTCCGGAATCACGGCTTAGTTGCTGAGTACTAACATGGGAGTCATGAGCGGTTGCGGCTAATATCGCGATATCATTATTAACTCCAGTAATGGTCTTTCGACGATTCCTTTTTTTTCGCCCTCATTTCCAACGATAATGCATCTCCCTTTTTCAGAACGACATATTATCTGAATAAGAAAATGGGGGAATATTTTAAAGAGATTATCCTACAAATGAGGTGAACTTTCCTTCTCCGTCAACATCAAGATCTAAAAGATCAAGAAATTATGGTAAGAATGGAAGGCATGAGTCGGAAATAAAGATTCCTCAACAAATCAAAGCAAAATTTACAAAATTTTTGAGTAATTCGGAAAAAGTTTTACTCATGACACATGCATCAAAGCCTTGGAATCAGACTCGAAAAGCTAAACAATTGGTAGCAGAAAAAGGTATTTTAACATATCTTGATCCAAAAAAGTTAGAGCTTTATCCCCTGAAACTTTATCCCCTCGATGACGAAAATAGTCGTACGATACCCGGAAAGAAAGATTTTGTCTTAATTAAATAAGATGATGACTCCCGCGAGTACATTAAAAAGAAGTTAATTCTGTGCAATCTTTCTGAATTATGCAGTAATTTTAAAAATCAGTACCCTGAAATTGAAATTAGTTTTTCAAAATTCTCACAACTCAGACCTCGTCATTGCATACTCGCTGGAGCTAGTGGAATCCATAATGTCTCCTATTGTAACACATCATTACGCTATCAAAAAAATCATGTGTAGCAGTCCTAGCCCAGAATGCTACCTTAATTAACGTAAATCATGTCTCAGTACAGATGCTCCTAAAGATTTTTTAAAATCGGTTTTGAAGATCACTCTACTAATAGGATAGAATATCAGTGTTGGCAACAAACTGATAGAAGCACATCACATACTAAGATTACTGGTGCAAAAGATTTTGCAAAAAAACTTGTCGAGCGTGTATTTAAATTGAAGTCTCATTCTTTTATAGCTAAGTAGTAATCTTCTTTTTTGCAACACCCACCTCAAAAGTTGACGTTCTCATGCTTCTAAATGTGTCTAAGGGACCTTATTTGAGCAGACTGTGTGCGAAACAATTTTCGCACATGCGCAGTTTGAAGATAGCTTACTTCAGGCACTGGTGAAAAAGCTGCGAATGCGCACTTTCGAGACGAGGTTCTTAAGACACTGGCATAGATAACTTTAAACATTGGTTGGTATCTTCTTGAAATAAGTTTAGATTTAACTTAAACAAATCTTTTAATGGTTGAAGTTTTGCTTTTAGCGTTTCGTAGCCGTTTTTGTCCGTCGTACAAAGGGGCATAAGCGCCAAAATTTGGCACAGCAAAAGGGCACAAGCCCCACACATTTTTTTTACATAATTTTTTTTCAACAAATTTTTTTCTTTACAAATTTTTTTTTTAATTTGTTTGAAGTTTTATTTTCAACAAATTTTTTTTCACTACATTTTTTTTTCAAACATTTTTTTGCAAAAAAATTATTTACGTAATTTAAACATCTTTTCTTTTAATATTAGTATTTTTTGGTTATTCCTCTTAACACAACTTTTTCGGACGGGCGTTGCGAAAAATAGCGTGTGATACACGTGCGCATAGGTGATTGCTAACTCGTGTGATTGCATCATTCGCCTGCCGCTCGAAGCATGAGTATCACAAATAACTATTTTTATACGTCTGAAGAATAGCTTGAAAGGAGAAGAATTTCGTATTCTATACTATTTTGCTGAAAACTATGCATTCGTGGCACAAAATGCCGCACAGTCATTTCATTGGAACAATGATCAGGTTACGATCTTTACAACCGTCATCTATTACAAAGAGGGTAATTGATTGAAACATCGCAGTCTAGCTCTTTTATCCGACAACCTAAATCACACAACATTTTAAAAATAAGTACAATGATAAAAATCTGCTGCTTCATGAAGTAGACTTCGGTAGTCAGGCGGAATGGAACTTTTACGCGTCTGCACATGGAAATGGACCGTGTGATAGAATTAGGGGTAATTTGAAAAGACACGCTGCACGTGCTAGTCTACGAGCGAAGAGATCGCGAAGAGAAAAGCAAAGTAAAACTAAATTGTTCTCCAACTACAAAAAAGTGAGAATAAAATAAATTGTTCGTTACACGTAAACAGAAAAATCATTTATATCAAGTACTAAAACCAATGAGATACTACAGCGCTGCCTGGTAGCGTTGTGGCTAGCTGGCGCAGGGCACCCGCGCTCTTATGATCTACAAATCAAACAACACTTTCAATCACATTTTCGTTTTGGGATGTTTTTCAAGAGAAAAAAATCAAGCTTTTTTTAGAGACAAACTCATAATTATTTTTTTAAATAAAAAATCAAGGTGAAATAGTGTGTTTATTGTAAAATTATTATTTTTATCGTAGACCTCCACAAAAAGGAGAACAAACTTTTTTATGCATGGAGAAGGAAACACATTTATTCATCAAGTAGAAATATAATGGTTCAAAGGGTCAAAAAAGATCGAGAAATTAATAGTGGAGGCAACGTAGACCAACGAAGCATCTTATCTTACATTACTCTGGAATAGGTCGGATTTGAGTAATTTTTTTTTTAATGTTCCGAATTCGAAGTACCAAAAGCCGTATCATTTCACAATTGTGGCTTTAAATGCAAAATTTGGAAAAAATACCTGAAATTTGAGGGAAAAATGTTTAGCGTAAGGTATTGTTTTTTTGTGCTTATTAACTAAAAATAATTACTACCTAGAGGTATTTAAGGTATATAATTAGTATTTTATTAATAACAGTTCACAAAAATTGGAAATATACCATTTTATAGGAATTTTTTTGTATCAAAATGAATAAATGAGTTACAAAAGATGTTTCGAGAGAATGATTTTACACTTTCTGGATACGTAATTTAACTTAATTTTTACAAATTTGAATATACTTCTTCATCTTATAGTTTATTGTCATCATTGTCAATTGTTCATGCTGAACAATTTGAACAGTTCACGCTGTTGCATTCTAAACAAGCTGTTGTACTGAAAAGTCTACTTTCCCTGCATCCACAATTTCCTCCACATCCTGATTTGCATTTGCAAACATATTATTTTAAGCAAATTATCGGGGGCTGGTTGTTTATTCATGGGGGTTGTAGTTAAAAAATTTACCTAATTTCCATCCTCATTCTGTTGGTAACAAATTTTTACCTAGCCATGTTTTCATCTGTAGATAAACTGAGTTGTCCCCTGAGTTTAGTGGCCGCGAATCGTCCATATTTTATAAATATCCAAAAATTATGTATAACTTACAATAAGTACATAGTCTGCCTATTTTTAATATTATTATTATTGAAAAAGTATATTTACCTTCGACTGAACTTCAAGGATTTCTGAATATCGCACTAACTAGTAGATCTCGCCATTACATTCAATAACGCCTGATGTTCCATACTTTATGTAAATCTAAAGCAGCATTTATAATGTGTAGTGGGGTATTAAAAAAAATAATTTATTGAAATAATTTTTTAGAATTAAGAAAAAATTGCAAAACTTAAGCACATTTTTAAGTGTCAAGCGCGGTGTTTTTTGAGACACGTCGTTCCTTTGTGGAGGATTTGTTTCGAAACGGTTGATTTTTTAAAGACTTTTTCACGATTCAATAGAGCGGAATAATTCCTCGAAATTATTTTATAGAATAAAGAAAAAATTGCAGTATGCAAAACTTATTCACATTCTACAGTGTCAAGCGCGGGGTTTTGTGAGACATCTTGTTCCTTTGCGAAGGATTTTTTCGGAAACGGTTGCATTTTTTAATTATTTATTTTCACGATTCAACAGCAGTGGAACAATTCAAATAATTTTTTTAAATTAAGAAAAAATTGCAATACGCAAAAGTTATACAAATTTTCCAGCGCCAAGCGCGGGCTTTTTTGGGACAAGTCGCTTCTTTGAGAAAGGTTTTCTCCGAGACGATTACTTTTTTTTACGTTTTGGTTTCGCGATTTGATACAGGCGTCCGTCATTAATGTCGAAATAAGCTATTAATAATCAATTTTGTACTTATTTTTATAATTTTAGCAGTACATTTACCTGATACTGGACTTCCATTTATCGCAGGAAGTCGGAGATCTCGCCATTACTCTTATTATCCACTCAGTGCTCGATACTTAAAAAATATATAAAATTTTTTTCAATTTGTAATTTTTAAGTGGTATTTTTATTTGCGTTGCTATTATTACCATTGTTAAACTATGTCTACCTTGTATCACTGTTAATCTTTCGAAACACACTACACAACCTTCATACACAAACTCACAAAATTATTTAAACAAATTAGTTTATACAGAAATTCAAAAAGTTACACTAGTCGTACTTATATTGTCTTTCGAATGCCAGCCAAGGAGGAACTAAAAATTTTAAGTCTCGAAAACGTGTTTTTTACAACACTATCATGAAAATGGCGTGTTTTCGTACTTATGATCTGTGCGTAATGTGGCGCATTTCGAGCGATGCGAATAAAGAACGTACGAAATGAGGAATGATTACGCAAAGGCCTCTTTTCGTAAGCATTCCACATTTTCACAATAAGTGAAAGGAAGATAGTTAGATAAAGACGGCAATAGGTCGATGTTTTCAGCGACAACTGAAGCGCCCTCATCTCGCGACTTACCGTGCAGAAATATATACGCTATAAAAACTAATCAGTACTGAAAATATTAAATGTTGTCTTTTCAAATTAATGACATTTCTTTATGAGTAAACTATAAACTTTTATTTGTAATTTGTATTAAAAAAGTAAATTTTCATTTATACAATTGAAATTTTCCCGCAACTTTGACTTGAGCAACTATAGCGCACCAAGCGGCGGAGAGGCTACTGGCTTTTATAACCTTATTTCTGAATGCTGTCACGCGTTTGTTCGGTTTTTCTTCAAAAGCTAAATCAATGTGATTGATTTTTTGCATGCGGGGGGCTTCGCCCCCCCCAAACCTCCTCGCGGGGGCTTTGCCCTCTCAACCCCCACCAGGGCTGCGCTCTGGACCGCCCCCCCCGCCTGGGCGACTTTAATCAGGTAGGGTTTTTTTCACGCTTTTCATGATCTTGTTGTAAACAGTATCGTGCATGTCTCATGGTGTGCCCTTTTCTTGACTCGTGCAGTGTTTTTAGACTCGTCTTCGGTTCGGACACCTTCGGTGCCCTCACCTACGACTCGTCCTAAAAACACTGCACTTGTCACGAAAAGGCCATCGCCTACCACTTGTAATGCAAAATACTATTTCGTATAACTGAGAGTGACCGTTAAACCAAAGATCGCGGAGCACCTGTCTATTTTCCGTTTTTCCGCCACTTTCTCCATTAAATTTCCTTCTCAACAAACGTCCTATACATTGCGATACAATACAAGGTATTTCGGTTCTCATTTCTGAAGAATATTTCATACATAAACGATGTTTCCTTATAGAAAACTGCCTAATTAACAAAAATCTGAAAATATCTTGAATAAATAATTAGCCGAAATTTTACATAGGTAAATATTTTATTATTTTACATTTACAGTATGTAAATAAAATTCAAGAAAATCCGAAATTTTCAGGCGCACCCCTAGCGGACCGAATGAACGGAACGGATACGCTATAGCGTATCGCTATAGTATCCACATCGTATCCTCTCCGTATCATGCTAGAAAAACTCATTAAAAAGGGAAGATGAACATTTAACTTGTTGAGATTCGGATTCTACGTGAAATTTTGGGTTAAAAGGTCACGGAGTAATTGCAATAGTTTTTCTTGAAACGATAAAAACTTAAAAAAAAAATAATACCTATCGACAACGTGGGCTGAAGGCGACTTCAAGCGTCCATAATCAAGAATCCATCATCGTTTAAGCAGTACTCCTTAATCGATTATGGATGCGCTTGAAGTCGCCTTCAGCGCACGTTTTCGTCGATATGTATTATATTTTTTTAAAGTATTGATCGTTGCAAGAAAAACTATTGCAATTACTCCGTGACCTTCTAACCCAAAATTTCACGTAGAATCCGAATCTCAACAAGTTAAATGTTCATCTTCCCTTTTTAATGAGTTTTTCTAGCATGATACGGAGAGGATACGATGTGGATACTATAGCGATACGCTATAGCGTATCCGTTCCGTTCATTCGGTTCGCTAGGGACTGTAAGCCAAACACCTAACGTGCCTCCACTATAATCGTACAAGAGGTTTCGGCACACGGAGATGTCCAAAACCCTCATATAAAAGTGCAATTGGATAACTGTATTAGGAGTTATGTACAATTGAAAGTTAGCGGTCGAGGTGAATCTTCAAAAATTCGGGCCCTGTATCTTGACAACCCCGTTATACTAGGTACACCCCCTGTACAGAATTTTAAGAGGTCCTCTAGCACATCAATATGGCCAGCCCTGTGCATCTCCCGTGTATTAGGGTTAGTTCACGCAACTTTCTTGTGTAAGCTGAGTTGTAGGTGGCGCTGGGTGGCATGTAAACCTGAATTTGTCAACAAATACATGGCAGATGTACAGACAGGCTCTGTTTTTTTTTTACCATTTTTATTTAATAGAAAGTGTTTTCACAAATGATTTTCATTCTATATTATGTGAAAAATTAAGAAGGAAAAAGACCCCCCACAATGAATTCAAGAACTCGGAAATAGTGGGGTGGGGGGTGGAAACCGGTCTATAGCTCCGGGATGTACTTCGGGTTATGATTCTAATCGTACAAAAGTTAGTGTTTTTCTTGTGCAAAAAGGTGCAGAAAATGTTGCATTTTGCTCCGAAAGATATTTTGTTGGAACGAGAAGCAAAAGCAGCTGACGGAAGAATTGTCCTCGGAGTAGTAAGTTTATTGTATTTTTTTAATTTAAAAACGTATACAATTTATTTTGCTTAGTTTCTTTTTTTTACATCAAATTATTTTAAAGTAAACTAAATATTGTATTTCTAACTTTATTTTTTAATTGGATTTAGTGTTTAAGCATGTATTTTATACGCGGAGTTTATTTTTACTTGTATATTTTGTCAATTAAAATGGAACAAATATATGAATAAAAATAGACACTATGTATTCAGCCTCTAAATCCAATTTAATAATAAAATTAGAAATACAGTATTTAGTTTTTTTAAATTTAAAATTATTAAATTAAAGTAATTATGAATTCCAATCCTTCACTTGGAACATGAAGCTTCGGGGAAAACGAATCACTACCCCGTGAAATGATCAAGTCAAAACACTCAATTAGAATCACCGAATTAAAATCGCTATCGCGTACACTGAGTGAAATTTGCGCAGTCAAACATTTTTATAAAAACTCAGAAGAGGTAGAGTACTTATCTTGTTTTATTCTCCTTTGCTGAAGCCGGCTGGGCGGTGATGTGTCCTGTTGCGGGAGCGACGATGATCATTGGAAATCTGCTGTGGAATCGATGTCGAGTCTTTGAATGTTCGATTTAGAATGGCAAGCTCCTTTGTTAGAGAGGCACTCGTCTTTGTTCTCCCCTGTTCACGAAGTTTCGCTGTAACGACTCGATGCGCGCGCAACACGACCCGAAAATGGAGAAACTGAATTTCGCGTTGAAACGCGTCCAAGCCCGCCGAAACCCACGTGCGTGGGACGCCAACCGAACTTCATTGTGAGGAGAATCAACACCTCACAGGAGGCACCATATTTTATCTTTAATCGCCTTGCCCTAGGTGGCTCAGCGACTTAGTTATTTTTGTATGTTATTTAGTTGGATACGTTTCCTGAAATTCTTCGAAAATCAGTTACTTTTAAAAATGCACTTATTAATAAGATTGAGCGGATAAATGAAAACTCCGAGTTAAGGGAAAAAGCCGTGCGACATAAAAACCCTTGATTTATTGAGGAAAAACACAAGGAACAGCGATTATATGAGGAATTCAATTAGGCAACAAATTTTTGATTCGTGTAGAATTTATTTTTGTTTGGAAAATAAGTTACCATCGAGCGGCATACGATTAGTTAGATTTTACGTATGGCGAATATGACTTCGTGTGGAAGCCGAGATCGATTTCGCGTATGGTGAAGTTGACTTCGTGTGGAAGCCGAGATCGATTTCACGTATGACGAATTTGGCTTCGTGTGGAAGCCGAGATCGGCCCCGAGGATCTCCGCACGGACCGTATAATCAGATCGACGAGTCGATACGAATTGTCCTGCTTGAGCAGGGCGCCAGCGTCGATCGCGCGCCTGTACACTCATTCTCCGTCTCTCTCTCTTCGCTTCCACTTTCCGGTTGATTCGAAACTATATTTCAGGCCTGATTCGCAACCGCTCGATTTCTGTGTTGCGACGCAACACTTCATATTGTTCCAAATATTGTGATCAAGAGCTTTAAGAATTTTCGTGTGGAAAATTCGAATAAATTCAATTGACCTACTCCACAAAGTGGAAGACTACAGTATAGGCAGGTATAGGCCTGTCATAAAGTGGTCTTAAACTGATCTTTTCTGGTCCCCAGAAGACAACAGTCCTTTTTTCCGAGACAGCTATCCTTATTTCAGAGAGAGAGAGAGAGAGAGCTTGGTGTCTATTTCAATGCCCTAAAACTGAAGCAGGTATAGGCTGAAAGGTACATACCAGAAAAAGACCAAACGTTGTTGGAATCTGATCTTAAAGTGGGATTAAATTGGTATTTCTTTTCACGAGGGTGGGCACCCCTTATATGTAAGATGGAATATGATGTATATTTGCTGGCATATTCACGCATACCTACAATTTTGTTTATAAACGTCATAAACGTGCATGTATTCATAGAATTTTATATTATTTTAAGTGTGTGTATAGAGATTATGTTAGTACATAAAGAAGTTTTTAACCTCGCCCTATCAACCCTCGTTAATGCGATATCGTTCAGAGTTTGTTCGAAGGTGGTCATTCCGAATCTGCTCGAAAAAAGTGTTGGTTCGAAGTTTGTTTGAAAAGTTGGTTCCGAATCCGCTCGAAAAAGATGTTGGTTCAGAGATTGTTCGAAAAAGGCATTCGTCCGGTGAAGTATTTTATTCTTGAAATTTTGTAGTGGTATCACTGACACAGGTGATCGAACTTTTACATATTTTCTTTACATATCAATGGCCTGCATGAAATTTTAATCTTCTAATGTCCAAGATCATTCAGTTATTCTCTTCAGAATATTGAGTGAATTATCACTCGCTAAATCGACAACTATAAAACACACACACACACATATATATATACAGGGTGTTTTTTTAACTTGAGACATCGAAATATCTTAAAATCATACGCATCCCTCGTGTGTTTTGAGGACACGAAGCGACCCAAGGATGACAGCTTTTTGCATCCATTTCGCAAGTGCCTCGGCATATTTTTGGCAGGCTGGTATGGCTTTAAGGTTACGAACCAGTGATAGTTTCGCACCTCCAAGAGCACCTATCACAAGGACAATTACTTGTACCAAATATTTTGGGTGCAGCTTTTGCAGCTCCCTTTTAAGGTCTTGATACCTCTCCTCCTTTTCTTTCTCCTTGGCAGTGATGTTGTATTCAGACGGTGCCGAGAATTCGATCACGAATATAGTTCGTTTCTCGAAGTCTTGGAGAACAATGTCAGGCCTCGAGTGTGCAACGGAGACTGCTGTCCGAAAATCGTAGTTCCAGAAAATTTGGCACTTCTCGTTTTGGACAATTGACTCCATCTCCCTCGGAGCGTTCGGCAGGGCAGGGTCGCGGCCAACACCGTAAGAGCGACGAAGATGGTAATAAAGAACTCTTAGGGCCGCATTATGTCTGTAGATGT
>CAKNWT010049294.1:0-14123 GCA_932066315.1 Andricus coriarius | reverse complement strand
TGTCAACAATTTCATTTTTCGCAATTGCAGCGCCATCTATCGCGAATCGAAACAAATTTTCCGAATAAAACTTACGTATTTCGTAAAGGAGAATCTGAATCTGTGATAAAAAATTGGGGTTGCCATTTGAAATTACAAAGTTACCCCCACCCCTGCCTCCTGTGGGGGTGGGGGTGGGGTAAATTTTAACAAATCTTTTTTCCCCCTCGAAAATAAAAAGTTTTTATTCCAGACATTTTTTCCGTAGGATGCGTATTTTTTGAGATATTTCGTTGTCGCAAGTTAAAAAAAACACCCTGTATAAGTTAAAATTAAGCAAAGAACAAAAGAGAGGAGAGGAATGAGAACACAATCAATTCATGCTAGGGAGTAGCGAGCCTTTATTTTAATCAAATGGAAGAAAGATCGGCAAATTAACGCCACCGTAAAATATAAAGAACTTACAGAATGATGCCACAGTCCAGGAATGGATACCAGGTTGTCGTAGGAAGCCAGATTTAGCAGAGCGAATTTAATTTATTAATTTTAAATTTCTGTTAAAACGTCCGAGATGACCCTCGGGAAAAATTAAATGATTTTTAATCTAATGCGAATGATTTTTCGCCTTCACGTGAAGAACCTCGTGTTCGTGTTTCGCGGCCCGCGCAATACTCGCGGCTTTGGTCGTTTCCGTCCCAATGAATCCAACGCGAACCGAATCCCGGAAAACTACCCGATACCTAACTGTCCAATCAGGCTGAAGAGGAAAGATCAATTGATGTTTGAGGAAGCCTTCTTGTTTGCAGGGCTGCTTCTGCCTCTCCACTCTCAACTTACCCGCAGCAAGGCCCAAAACGCCGGGCTAGGGATCTTTGAAAAATTACAGTCAGAGGTTCAAACGAGACCCATAAGGTCTGGTGGGCGGTGCAGAGAGGTGACTTCACAGATGGTTATTTTCGAAATTGGAAATATTAGCTGGCCCAGGGTTGCAGCTTGCTTCAATTCCTTTATGGCCGTAATAAATGACAGGCCGGATTAGTGCTCGGTTATGACCGAGACTGTCTCAAGAGACAGTCAATTTTCAATCTGGCGAACATATTTTGGTGCCGATGTAAATTGTTTGATCAAACCCCTGCAGTATTCCAGAGACCCGAAAACAGGAGAGCTATCTCAAAAGGTTTATGCTAGGGGATTATTTCCGGATGGATATTAAAACTTGTCAACTGAATTTGTTTTCAACGTGGCCATCATCCCTGTAAATATGGAAGGACAATAGTAAACTAAATGCTAAATTTCGACGCGATGTCGATGTGCGAATACAGCCGATGTAGCTGGATGTGGAATGTTACGTCCGGAGTTCGCTGGTTTCGATGAAATTACGCTGGTTCCAACGATGACTAAACGAAATTCAAGTGTAGTCTGTTGCTGACTTGATTAGCTTGAAAACCAAAACCGCGAAGATTAGGTCAGGGAGATATAGTTTATTAAATAAATAAAGATTCACTGGAAATTCTCAGAGAAACTCCTTATTGTATTTAAACACAGTTTTTTTGGGGTTTGAAGGTTCCAAATTCCTTCATAAATGCTTTTCAATATTTTAAGTATTTTCCAAAATCAGATTAATCCAATTGTTCACAAAAGTTTTAATACACTATTATTATTAAACGCGCGCGTTCACGTCAGATTTAGTTGTTTTTTTTTTAAGTCAAAATTCACTTTCCGCTAGGTCGAAAACCAGTCCAGGCCGATTCAAGGGTTGCATCATGTGACTCAGTCCTTCCTGCTTGTTTATCGTAAATTTTGGCGTCTATCTATCTCCACCAACTTCCTAACGGATGTTCTTAATTACTTAAAACTAATGCTATTATTCTTTTACCTATGAGATTGAAAGAGAGAGAGAGAGAGAGAGGTGTCTTACTACTGCACCATATTATGACAATCATTTGTAATCAAATGATCTCTAAATGTGTCTTCCTAGTTGCATTATTAATGAAATTAAATATCCCCTTTTAGATTAATATTATTACTATTATTACTTACGGAATTACAAGAACTTAATTTGTTTCCTAATGGACAATTAACCTAAGTATTAAATATCTTCCTATTCATAAATAACCAGTCCCTTTAAAATATATCAAATTTGAATTCGTTCCCGCTTAAAAATGGCGTCACCTGCTTCTATGGCAAAAATCACACGACTTCATAGGAAGATTTACCGGTGCTTGGTTCTGCGCAGGAACCCTCTCCAGACCCGTGACGTGCGGGCTCAAATAGACGGGAATTTTGAAGCTTGGCTTATGGGGAAGTTATGAATCTGGGGCATTGCCATATTAAGTGTTCAGGGTCTTTGTCTGTTTAAGAATAGAAAGGGCAACTAGGCGAGTCTGTGATGTTCTTACGAGCTAGGCTAGCTCTGAGCGAGGGGTGATTGCTTCTCACGCGACAAAGAGATACAATCCACTCCATTTTAACAATTAAATTAGTGAACCAAAATTTCCTGCAGGGTTTGTATAAGTGTTTTGTGTGAAAAGTACCGAAATGCTATCCTCTCGTTTTGCCCCATGTTTAGGAGAGAAGCGTTAAAAGCCGCGAATTTCGCGGTTACATCCGCGAGCTCATTTCCCGGGATGCCATTATGGACTGGTACTCATGTTAGGATAATATTACGATTTCTGCTGAGGAAGATAAGGTGAGATTTAGTTTTATTGGGATTGGATAAAGATACACTTTCTAAGACACTGCACGAGTCCATAAAAATAACTAATTTTTTCAATTTATGCTTTATAATGAAATCTAGTGTACATAGAATGGCTATTGCTTCAATAGAAAAAAATTATGCAAAATAATTTATCGACGAATATGTGGTTTTTGAATGGTCATAAATCGTAATGAGAGTATATGGGTGGGCTCCCCAGCACACGCCTTTCAAGACTCTTATGATATTAAGGGTTTTTCTGAGTTTATCAATTAGGTGTTTAAAGTCTTTATTGAACGTAAATAAATAATCCAGAATAATTTCTAAAAATGTTAGATACAATTTGGGCTTAATAATACAGTTATTAAGATTTAAAGTACATATGGGGTCAATGAAGTTCAATTTTATCTTGTTAAAAAGAACTAATTTTAATTTGTCATAGCATATTTTTAACCCGCGTTCCTATAAAAATTCTGCAATTGCATTCAAGCATTTTTGAAGGGATGTGATGCAACGCGCGGGGTCACTGGATATAAATTAAATTACTATATCATCTACAAATTCGAATATGTTACTACCCGGCGGCAAAGGTCGATAGAGCTTGCAGGTATAACCTCAAAACATTATGGGACTCAAAATGAAGCCTTAGGGATAGCCCACTGTGCTTACTCTAGGTCGAATCAATTCGCCATTCATTTTAAAATAAATGTTCTTGCATGAAATCGAGTTATTTGGGTAGTGCGCTGGGAAAGGCCCCTTTGTGGTCTAAAAGAAGACCCGCTGTGACCTCACCCTTGACGAAACTCGTCCAAATTTCCGAGGAACGTAGGGGCAGATTATCCGCGCAAAATTTACCTTTTCAGGAACCAAGTTGTGTACAGAGAAAAGGTGTAAGGGTGCCAGACGATAATATGTCATACATTTTTAAAAGAATGGTATTGGTTTGAGAAGGAAAGTGAATAATGGTATTATTATCAATTGTATCTAGTCCGGGAGAAGATTTAATTTTCAAGGAAGAAACACATTCAAACTGCAAGATCGTGTAGTTTTGAAATCAAGGTGCTATCTGCCGAGCAAGATGGGTTTGCTGGCTGAGTTAATCTATTTTCAAATGACTTAATGACTCTTCAAATTCTGGAGACAGATGATATTCTATCGAGCGATTAGCAAAAACTTTGAGATGGGATCTGATGTAGTCGGAAGAATGTGAGTCGCCCTGAAATTTACGAGATTTTTTTAATTGGAAGAAAAAGACTGCCAATTAATTCTTTTTAAGTTATGTGAATAAAAGTTGTGAATAGGTACTTGCACACCCATGCTAGTGACCAATGGATAATGGTCACTGTCTAGAGCGTCATCCCATATATCATGAGCATAAAAGGTAAAAAGTTGAGGGCTTATAAAGGTACGGTCCCGAATCGAGGAAGATTCATCTAGATTATTAACAAAAGTTGACTTTCCATTATTTAAACAAAAAAAGTCTGAATCATCAAGGACTGCACAAAGTGCTTCGCCATTTTGGCAAACCCGGGTACTATCCCATAAACTGTGATGTGAATTGAAATCCCCGCTAATAAGAACGTTATTCGAATTGACATTGTAAACTGATTCTAAAAATCTTTTCCAGGTATTTTCTGATATTTTTCCGCCCGCCGAAGGGATCCTGTCATCGTAAATGATAAGAAGTTGACCAAGTGAAGTGTCAATAGATATGGAAAGAGTTTCTAAACTATTGTTTGCAGCACCCACCTCAAAAGTTGACGTTTTCATGGTTCTAAATGGTGCCTAAAGGAACTTATTTAAGCAGAGTGTGCGAAATTATTTTCGCCCATGCGCAGTTTGAAAATGGCTCACTTTAGGCACTGGTGAAAAAACTGCGCATGCTTACATTCGAGATGAGGTACTTTAGATACTGGCATAGGTCACTTTAAAAACTGGTGTTGGTATCTTCTTGAAATAAATGTAGATTTAGCTTGAAAAAATCTTTTAATGATTGAAGTTTTGTTTTTAGGGTTTTGTAGTCGTTTTCGCCCGTCGTAAAAAATGGCATTAGCGCCAACATTTGACACAGTAAAAAGGCATGAGCGCCAACAAAATTTTTTTTCATATCATTTTTTCACATAATTTGTTCTCTAACATTTTTTTTCACAACATTTGTTTTCAAATATTTTTTTCAAACATTTTTATTTTCAGAAATTTTGTTCAAAAATATTTTCCTACAAAATTATAAAATCTTTTCTTTTAAGCCTAGTATGTGTCGTTAACTCCTCCTAACACAACTTTTTCGGACGGGCGTTGCAAAAAATAGCGTGTGATACACGTGTAGATTGCTAACTCGTGTGATTGGATCATTCGCCTGCAGCTTATGCTGCAAAATTCATACACGCACACCATTATCTATTTTGCGCACTTGTATCACAAATAACTATTCAATATTAAGTAAAGAGGATACCCTTGAAAAGGTTATACCCCTTCTAATTGCGATTGCCAGACCACCGCGATTATTGGCAGCCCTATCAGCTCTGATGATGTTAAAATCTCTATTTATGGAAAATGATTTATCAGGCTTTAGAAATGTTTCACAAAGTAACAGAATGTCAAAGTCCTTCGAAATAGTCGCGAGATCACTTCTTTTGTTAGTTACACTTTTGTTAGTTACAACTGTAAGTAAGTTCGAAGATGAGGAGGGGACTAGGGTATTGGAGGAAGAAGGTAAGACGGGAGGGAGGAAGATGTCGAAGTAGAATAAGATTGCTCATTAAGGATTTAGAGCAAAGCCATTGGGCAGAGAGCTTGGCACCCTTGTGTTGTACAGGTTTCTATCATGAGGGGGGGGGAGCGGCTGAGAATTGACTGATCTAGGGGTAATAGGTGTGTGTGCAGAGGTGCCCAAGTCTTCTGAGAAAATCAACGGGAGAGTAATCGGAGGAGGAACATTGCTGAGCCTGGGGTAGTTGTTCGCGTTGAAGCGAGAGTCACTATGAGGTTGCTTGTCGGATTTTCTGGCTCTGAGGATGTCTTTTGCATCCACGAATGCTAGGTAGTTGTGAATGGCACAGGAGCGAAAGTCCCTTTCGAATATGTATTCCGAGCATTCTCTAGAATTTGGTACGTGGGGTCCTGAGCAGTGCACGCTATTAAGGGTTCCATTCGCGTTAGGGCAGGAGGAAGCATGGGTGTGAGCGTAATCACCGCAACGTTTGCAGCGAGGTTTTGAATGGGATTATTTGCTGATATGTCCATATCGGAGACATTTCCAGCAGATTTTAACCGGTGAGGCGTAAGGTTTAACGTTCATTGAGACATTGTAAATGGCCATCTTTTCCGGGAGAGTTCTACCTCTGAAGGTTAGCAAAATGGAGCGCGAGGGGACGTACAAAACTTTGTTAGTATCTATTTCAACCATTTTTCTGTCAAGACGACGAATATCTACAATCTTAATCGATTGGGTATTGCCGAGGATAACTAGGTTGTCTTTTATTTCATTCTGCGAAAGTTCAAGAGGCATTCCGCCAATGACACTCTGACAGGTGATAAAATATGATGGGATGGAGGCCATCAAACCCATGCTTTTTAGGGATTTGTCGCTTAAAATAATGTTGGCTTCGTGGCCTGATTTTACCATGGCGTACAGCTTACTGAATCCGGAGCTTTTAAAGTCTACACTGGGATTCTTGAACGTGTTGTTAAGGAGTTTCACGTATTTAAATCTTTTGTGATCTTCATCCACGAGGTCAGAATTAGCAAGGCATTCTATAACTATCTTACACGGACCCTGTTGAGTTCCTTCGTATCGATATGCAGGAGTAGGCTGGGTGCGGGGGCTTCCATTGGATCCACCACCCTGCAGACTGTCACTGAATTGTTGTTGTTCAGCATTAGTCTGTGTTCTATCGTTAGTCTGTGGTCAGTCGTTTTTTTTTTTATTCAGATATCCCTGCCAGTACTGTTGAGGTCATAATGGTCCATAAATTCGGAGTCATCATTTCCCTGCGGAAGAGGTTGAGAAATAGCGTTTGTAATGTCACTGTCGTCTGTCTTGTGTCATTTCGATCTTCTAATGTTAATGATGCATTCAGCGCCTTAAAAAACAATTGAGTTTAGTTTTTTTATTTGGTAGATGTTTCTATTACTCGCCAGAGGGTCTGGTGAGTCCTTGCTTGAGGCCATGCCTCCGACTAGGGAAATTCCCGCCCAAAAACTTGAGCCCGCGCGCGGTGCGTCAGCCGCCTTAGAGGTTATTCTATTTGAAGTAAGAGCTTTTCTTGAGTACCCAGGCAATGAAAATAAGTAATAGATGACTTCTTTAACCAATTGATGGTGTTAATAATTTCAAGTCAGTAACACTAGAATTAGTGATACCAAAAAACTAATTGCCAGAACGACACATCAAAAGCTAACCAGCAATTACCAGAAGGAGGCACTTAATCAACCTCAAATCCATATTCTCTAGAAAACTAAAATTCAAAATTCCACGGATTCTACAGAACGATGAATGACTTCACCTATAAACCAGAGATCCAGAGGGGAAACTTCGAGACGCGGTCCACGTAACATCGTTGCAAGGTCTGTCAACAATCAAAGTAAGTTTCCTATTTTACTATTTTTCCACTTCAATCGATCTAATTCCACTGTGTGTAATCGTTGTGAATATGCAATTTTTATAAATTCCATTCAATACCATGTCGCAACCAACTCTCGGGAGCTTGAAAAAGGAACGAGGAAGTATCAAACGCCGGTTAACACAGATTTATTAGTCCTTGACTTGGATGCGCGATTAAAGAAGCACAATAACCTCTAGGATATATTTGATCGTATTTAAACTCAAATCGAAGAATTACAATTTGACGAAGGAGAACTTGAAAGTCATGATGCCGAACATGATTCGGAAAGAACTTCATTCGAAAATCGTTTCTACGCGATAAGTGGTCTAGCAAAAAAACACATGCAAAAATTATCCAGTCTAGCTTCAATTAATTCCACACAATCTACTTCCGCCACGGAGTTAGGTTCAATTTAAGGACCTAGTCATCTAAGCACTTCCGATGTAATTTCTCTTCATGAACAAAACCTTTTAAGAACTTCGCGTACTACAAAAAATCCTCGCAATGACGTTCCAAGTCAACTTCCCATTCACTATTCATCGAACTTTAAACTTCCTAAACTTCCTACACCCACCTTCCATGGTACCTTTGATACATGGCTATCGTTCTATGATTTTTTTAACTCAATGTGTCATGACAACAATGATGTTCCAACTACAAATAAGTTCATGTACTTAAAAGCGTGTCTCAAAGGGGAAGCAGCGGAAGTCATAGCTTCGTTAGAAACCACTCAGGATAATTATTTGATTGCATGGGATCTCCTTAAAAAGCGTTTCGATAACAGAAAATTCATTGTAGAGAGCCACATTAAAGCATTATTCGAAATTTCAATGGTCTCCAAAAAATTTCCTGTGCGCAGCTTATTGGTAACGTGCAAAAACGCGCGCGAGCTCTCAAGGCACTAAATCAGCCCGTCGATACGTGGGATAGTTTGCTCATTTTCATTATCAAAGGGAAATCAAATAATTACACTCGTGAAAAGTGGGAAGGAGCTCTCAGCTCAACACGGGTTCCTACTTTATCAGAAATGATCTCATTTTTAGAGCAGCGAGCGCATATCGAAACCACTCAACCAATTCGGAAGGCGAGTCAGTCTCAAAACACAATAAAAAAGGGTGGGATTAATTCGCGATCCAATTTTAAACCCTCTCAAACATGCATGACGACTACTATTTCAGAAAACGGGAAATCGCAACCCACGAGCTTTCTTTGCTCAGAAGAACACTTGTTCGTTTCATGCACCCAATTTCCAAACATGTCAGTTCGAGGAAAGTACGATTTTGTAAAAAAAAACAGCGATTTGTCACAATTGTTTCAATCTGAACCATCGAACAATTGATTGTCGTAAGGCTTCGTACAAAAAATGCAGAAAACGTCACAATACTCTCCTACATTTCAATTTAAAAACTCAGGATAAAGATAAGTCATTTCCATCAAACTCTGCTACCACATTAGTCAGCCTTCACGATAGATTACCATCTCAGGTCCTTCTTGGTACAGCAGTAGTCGAAATTTTAGATGGCAAGGGTCAATATCGTCAGTATCGCGCTCTTTTAGATAGTTGCTCTCAGTGCAATTCTATTACGCACAAATTCGCAAATTCTCTCGGTTTCAAAAAAGAACGCATTAATCTTCAACTTGAAGGTGTAGATCGACTCCAGACGCATATCAAATATGTAACTTCCAGCAAAATCAAATCTCGAATCAATGACCCTCAATTAGCAATGTCATTTTTACTTTTCAATGAAATTTCAAGTCATATGCCTTCAATGCCACTTAATCCAAATGCTTTTTCGATTCCTAAGAACATTCAATTAGCTGCCCCGAATCTCACAAACTGGCTGAGATAGATATTTTAATAGGTGTCGAATTTTATTATGATCTTTTACTCGCTGGAAAAACTCGCGTACCAGGCCAAACCGCGACATTTAAAGAAACCGAATTCGGTTGGATCGTCGCCGCGCGTCACAGTTGTTCCATGCAAGCTGTTCGTGATACCAATCACATGAAGGCGTCTTGCAACCTCATTAAGTTTCAAGAGTTGCCAATTTTGTGGGAATTAGAGGCGGAAAATCCTACTAAATTCCGTTCAAAAGAGGAGCAAGCTTTCGATTCTCATTATGTGAATAATACCATCCGAGACGAGACTAACCGTTACGTGGTAAAACTTCCATTTAACGAGAAAAAAGATTCTCTGGGGGACTCGCGAAACACAGCTTTTTAGCGTCTTTATGTGCAGCAGAGAAAATTGAAGCAATATCCAAAATTTAAATCAGGATACGTTGATTGTATTCAGGGTTGCATCGAAGAGAAACACATGTCTCTCGTTCCCAGCTATGAACTTTCAAACTCAGGCTATTTTCTGCCACATCACGCGTCAGTCAAGGAATCGAGCCTGACAACCTAAACTTGAGTTGTCCTTGACGGGTCGGCGAAAACATCTACCTGCATTTCATTAAAAGACACTCTTATGGTAGGTCCGACAATACAAGAGGACCTATTTTCTATTGTAAATCGATTCAGATCCTTTCCATATGCCTTTACAGCTGACATTCTGCAAATGTATTAGCAGATTCAGCTTAGTCCAGAAGATATAAAATTCCAAAAAATCTTATGGTGCGCAGAGCCTACAGAACCTATCAAAATTTACTCCCTCAACAAAGTAACCTTTGGCACTGCGTGTGCACCATTCCTCGCTGTCCGTACGTTGCATCAGCTCGCGGACGACGAACAAGAATCTCATCCCATCGCAGCACAAATTCTAAGGCGCGACTTTTATGTCGACGACCTTCTCTCAGGAGCGCATACTGTTCAAGACGCTCTTGAGCTTAGAACTGATTTAATCGCTCTTCTAGCCAAAGGTAGTTTTATTCTACGAAAATGGGCGTCCAGTCTCCCCGATTTATGCAATGAAGCTGCAAGCGAAAATTCAACCACATTTAGATCACTCGATCCTTCGGAGACAGTAGAAACATTAGCCTTGCATTGGGATGCAAGCACTGATACCATTTTATATCCCGTCCAGTTACCAACTTCTAAGAATCCAATAACAAAGCGAGTAATTTTGTCTCTAACTACCAGTCTCTTTGACCCTTTCGGATTACTGGGTCGGCATGTTCCTTAGCAACAATATTTTTTTATACTTTTTCTTCAAAATAGCTAAAATAGAATTTATAGTTTGTCTTGGAAACATCTGCCTGTAAAGGTCCCTATATAAATACATAAGTTAAGCCTGAAACTTAGGATAGAATTTACAATTTAAGCTGTTGAACCTTCAAGAGGCACGTTTCTCAAAATCACTGTAATATAGTTTCACTTTTACAGCTCGAAGCTCTTCGAATCTTTCTCGAACGCGAACCATCCTTATTGTCATCCGAGCGGGTTTATTTTCCTTTCAAAATTCGTGGTTTCCAGTCCATGTGGGCAGCAGCCTACCTAAACCACCTATAACTAGATTTACCAATTCGAGGTGTTTCCTGTTCGTGCTTTTCCGGAACCGATCGAAAGGTCACTTCGGGTAAGCAGGTCCGAAACCCCGTGTACTCGCTACCTACGTCAAATTTTGTACACCATTACAATTCGAGCAGCTGACCTCTTCACTTCGTCTCGAGAATCAGCTAGCAATTATTTCAAAGTCCTCTTTCAAATTCTTCTTGTATACTTTAAGGTTGAATAAATTGTATATTGAACGAAAATGGTCTCATTCCTTGTTTCTTTTTAATTTTAAAGACGTTATCACGTAACACAAGTAGTAGTGGTGTCCGATCATGTTCACCGTCGCCTATTTGCTTGTACCAGCGATTAGCGAACCCCCACCCATCTGTATATCTAGTATCTTCTACTAACACTAAACCAAAAATTTCCCTCTCCCTGTACCACTTTCACCTCTCATCATCACTTTCCCAAATCCATACCCCCTTAAGGCACTTTTTTCAAACCATTTTTCTATTTCTTACAAGAAGCATATTTTTCTCATTGCTCTTGGTATTTTTCAAGGCGACATTGCATTGTTGCAAATTTAGCATTTATTCTTCAAAAAGGTCTACAGTCCTCAATTGAAGCTTCGGCAAAAACAACGTAGGATCAATATTCATACGTTTATTTAAAACAATCTTGATCGTATGAGAAGATATTCTTACCCAAAGATTTCCTTTTCCATGTCGTAGTTACATTTCACAGAATAGCATCGAATTGATTCGGATTGGATCAGATGCAGATATCGTAATAATTTGGATTAGTTTGGATTTAATTCCTTTTCAAAACTTTAAACATAAATTACCTGATGTTCACCAGATAATATCTTCTTTTCTGTGTATAGAATTGAAAATACATATTTTGGAAAATTTAAAAAAACTTTCCCATCAGATAAAAAATTATGTTCAATTTTTAGTATGTACAGTTTTTGGTAGTGAATAATTACATAAAATTATAAATTAAAAACAAAATAAGTGCCCAAGCTAGAACTTCCTTAAATTAAAAAAAACGGTTCTCTAAATTGCGTTAAATGCACATTTTAAAAAAGTACTATCTAGAACACAAGTTTTGTTTTTATTTTTCAACTTTATGCCATTATACACTATCAAAAACTGCACCTAAAAGAAATTCAGCCAAATTTTTCAGCACACGGGATCATTTTTTTTTTAATTTTCTAAAAATTGCATTTTGAAATCCATACCCAGAACATAAGATCTTATTCGATCGAAAAAAAATTTGAAGAGCCTACTGCTTTTGGGCAAGTACAACTTTTGCCCACTATTAGAAACAGAAAATAAGGGAAAGATGCGATCGATCATGAATAAAAAGAAAGTATTTTCGTCGCACAACATGATTTAAGATCAAATGATTACTTCTTTTGTCGATTTTTATAAGAATCTAATGAAAAAAATCTAACTTGACAGAAATGTTGTCATCTACTAGACTCCACAGCTACCTAGATTTAACTTTTTTAAATTTAAAACTTCATATACTGCATATAACCTAACTTAGCATAATCTAGATATTTACCTAAAATTAACCTGACCTTATGTTTAATTAATTTGACTTAACTGTACTCAACCTTTATTAAAGGTAACCCTGACAGACTTTTGGATTTTTTTAAATAAATTTTCTACAGTCCAGATCCATTGCGTTTATAAGACTAATAAAAATCCGAAAAAACAAGAACATCTGCATTCGATTGAAAATTATTTAGAAGTTTAAAGATTCATTTTTTTTTAATATGCGTCAAAATTCAAATAATCGTAACTCTGTAGACATTTTTTTTCTCAAATCCGAAAAATACGTGTTTTCTAGATTCTTCTTCACGTCAACATATTTCATCGCTAAGAGATTCTGCGCCTTGAAATGTAGAATCTGCTTGATTTAAAATGAATAAAATAAGCGAAAAATTTCGAAATTAAAATTTAGGTTTATCAAATAATGAAAGCGAACTTCAAATGAGTTCATCCTAAATCTGAATTAGCTAAAATTTTAATAATTCAATTAGTAATTGCTTGTTTGATTAACTAAATATTAATATTTCAGCATTTAATTAATAGAATGGTAGGAAAATCTCAAATTCACAACGCTGATGGAAGTGACGCATATTCACAAGTTTCGCAATACTGTCTTCTATCATTGTTTCAACAAAGTTGAAAATGATAAACACAAACGCGTTCTTTTAGTAACATTTGCCGTTCGTCGCATATTTTTATTTCTATAGCCGCTTTTTATTAATTATAAACAGTCGTAAATTAATCAACACACTATTCAAAAAATCATCGAACATTTTTTCAATAGGGATACATATTCTAAATAAGTAATTAGTGTAGGTAACCTATATTGGATTAGTCAATATGTCATTTTATCGAATTAGCAATTTTCCACTATTCTTTTGTGGCTCTCTTTTCTCTAGTTAGGCTTTTTATTTAAAATTGTTGTATAATTGTAAATCGTTTGAGTTTAAGATTGATTATTAAAATGGTATGTGGTAACGCAAATCTAATGTAAATTGAGAATCTATGAACAATTTATACAATATGTTACACATAATTCCGTATTTCCGTCTATTGTTTAAAATTCGTCAGAAAATAAGAATCAATCATAAATTTTGAGGGTGAATGACTTTAAGCCACTCTTATGGGTTCCCAGAGAAAACCCCATAAGTCACAAATTGGAATTTTACTTAATATTACTAAATATTGGATATTTCATCTTCTTTTCTTAGTTGTGTGGATCACTGACTGATCTTGCCCGAGTTTGTGGGTCCACTGACTAATCTTGTATCAGGTAGATCAACGACTGATCTTGCCTTAGTTCAACAGATCATTGACTGATCTTGATTTACTTCACTGGATCACAGACTGATCTTGCCTTAGTTTGCCGACGCACTGATTGATCTTGCTTTAGATATTTGGATCATTGACTGATCTTGCCTTCTTAGCTCGCCGGATCTCTGACTACTCTTTCGTTAAATCGTTGGATCACTGACTGATCTTGCCTAAGGCGACTGGACCACTGACATATCATGGCTTAGTTAGTTGGATAACCAACTGATCTTCCATTAGTTGGTTGTATCATTGCTTGATCTTGCACTAGACGATTTCCACATAAAACGCAATGTTGCAGAAATATTGCTGGAATATTTAATTGAAACATTGACAACATTCCAAATGAATATTGCAGCAGCGTTCGAGAAACATGTGAATGTCCGACCCGGGCAATATTTCTCTGAAATATTTCAGCAATATTGGAAAAGAATATTGAATTGGGATTGGCGTATGTGTCTGGAAAGTGTCTGCGAAATATTGCCAAAATATTGTCTCGAAATTTTTAGTAATATTTCTGTGCAACGTTGCCGAAACATT
>CAKNWT010049204.1:0-14747 GCA_932066315.1 Andricus coriarius | reverse complement strand
TCATATTGAAAGTTTCGGTCATAAAATACAATAATGCTTGATTGATAGCTTTAATAATTCAAGAATTTTAAATTGAAATTATTCCGAATCGATAAAAGTTTGCAATTAAAGTATTAAGAATCTAAAGAAAATTTCACTATTAAACCTACCATATTTACACAATTTTGTATTAATAGCCTTGATAGTTTTAAATTTAATTATATATATAAATTTAAATTCTTCAAAATCATAGGATATCAAATTGAAAGATTTCATAATTGCAAACTTTCAAGATTAAACGATTTTAAATACAAATTTTTTGAATGATATGCCTCTAAAATAAATTCAAACTCATGAAAAATTAAGAAAATAATAATCTGTCGCCGTCCATCTACCGGCTAACTTTTGAAAGACTAATCTGATTGGATTGTGCTTTGGCACGCAGTTTGTAACGAGGTGGCTAGCCACCCGTCATGGATCGTTCCCCAGCTTTTAAGAAATACCAAATTAAGCATTTTACTGCGATTATTCCCATGGCCGGCACGAGCTCAAATTAAACAATAATTTGGAGATAAGATCATATTATAATGTAAGGTGTATTGAATAAGAGCGAATTTATTTTCTTATTTTTATTTTAGGAGAACAGATAGAAAACGAGCCATTCAGGTTAGTATTTTTCGACTAAATTTTATGCAACCTGTCACTACTAATTAGGTTAGATTACGTACCTGGAGTTATAAGGTAAGGAGGACCTTCCGTCCCACAACAATCTCGAGAATCACAGAGTCCTTTTCAATGGGAAAAACCCTGTAAGGAAACAACATCAACACGCACTATGCCAACCACCCACGCTCAACACTACCACCAAGCTTTACGTCACTATCACGCACCCACGGTCACTTTACTATCACGGGGCCTATTGTGATGTCGAGCAACCTACTACATAATAATCCAAGTCTCAAGGATTATTAAAATAACTACCAGGCCATGCCAGACTCGACACTTGTCAACACACAGAGGCAGCCATCTTACACCAGCCGGCGTTCCACATACCGGAACGTTGGTCCGAATTCTATCGACCAAAGTCCCAGAAATCGAGCTTGGGAGGGCAGCACCGACTGGACGCAGGAGAAATCAGTTCCGTGTCGACCATCGGCGAATTCACGAGTTTGGAGATACAGAGAGACAAATAGCCACAAAGTTACTTGGACGAGTACATTTTTCTGCCGCATTGGCCTCGTAAAATAAGGAGGACTGTGGGATTCCAAGGTTTGAGGTAGGCGTTACCATTCTTTCTTTCTTTTCTCCAGATATGTTTTTTTTTGTGTTCTCGAAATTGGTTGTATGTATCTAGTGTGCTCTTTTAGTATGAGTTATGAGAATACAGATTCTTTGTGAAATATTTTTCGCGACTATTAGTAATTAAATGAGTCTAAAAATTCATGCAGACGCCATATTGAATATAGTGAGCCTCTTTGTGCTGAAATTTTCGTGTAGGTTAAGCTTTTCTTTGTGCACTTCTACTTCGTAATGGAACTTTGATTTCCTATTTTCTTTTTGTTAATCTAAAAACATGACATGTTAGTCACGGTTTGGGTTTAAACCCCTTTTCTTGTAAATTCACACGTTATACCTTTTGTCTGGATACTATTACTAAATTGAATTGAACGTGACATTGTCTTTCTATATCTTTTACAAAATTCAATTCTGAAGTACTTTTCTCGCCCCCGCTGATCCCTCTGCCATGAGCTAGGGACTTAATATAATAGTTACTTAGATTTATAAATTTGAGCAAAATTTGAAATTTGTTTAGGAGTGACGCCGAGGAGGAGTCTGGCGCCTGACAGGTAAATATACCATCAAGCCATTTTCTGTTTCTTCGTTGTCGCTGCCATTTTGTAGCGCTGCTCCCAGCTTATGTCCCATAAGACTGGGGAAGTCGTTATAAAATTTGGCGCCCAACGTGCGGCCACAAAGTGCTACAATTGGGACAAAATTTTGGGTAGAAAATTTAAAATTGTTTCAATAGAGTTGAGAATCTCGAACTATAAAATGACTCAATTATGATTAAATATACGCCAGGTTTAACACGGCCATTTTAATTTTGCCATGCTATTAGAACTGGATATTTCCAGATTATAAAAACATATCATGTATGTTTACTAATTGAGTACTATGTATTAGGCACCCTGAAGAATTTATTGTTGTTGTTTTCATTTACTGAAGCTTGTTGATATTATAAAATATCCATTAATTTCGTTGGAATTTTATTCTTATTTTATTTTATTTTAATTCTGTATGCAATTTTTGTTGATCATGTGATAATCCACTATACTTATGTGTGACATGTTGGTTTGGAATACTTTACGAAATTTTTAGCTATTTGTACAGAATATCCGGGATTTCGGGAGGGAGTTCAGGATTTCTTCTTTTGAACCTAGGATTGTTCAAAAAATTTATTTCTGAGATGATTCGGGTAAATAGGTTGTGGGTGGAAACCACTGACTCAATTAATTAATTAAGAAACGTTAGGGTATCTCAGCCTGTCCACTGATGGAGATGACATGGCGATTAGGTGGAGCCTGGTAAGGTTCCACCTACATTGCCGCCACATGCATCAATCGTGGGAAGAGAGTGGGGAACGAGACTTGACAGCCGATATCGAAAGGCTTCACGTTTCGCGTAATGCTACAAATGTAGTCACACCAACGACTCTCAACGCCCCTATGACGGCGTCGAGCGTCTAGCCAACGGGCTTCGCAACGGAATACGCTACGTTTTGCGGTTACTGAACCCTTGTTCACACCAACAACGAATGTTGGCAGCGTAAGTTTCGCACGGAGCTTGACGAACGTGGTTACGTTCTCTCAGCTCACACACACCGCACACTTGTACATACCCGCGAGTCGTTCGACTATGATCCCTACAGCCTTTCCGGAAGTAATCCAGTCAACTGGAGAGAGAGGGGGTGGCTGCCACCGAAAATGTGCCTACAACCGCGAACAAACCGAACAACGGAGCGAGCGGCAATAATAAAAGCAATAATGAAAAGCGAGGCGGTAGAGGCTCAGAAAAATCCAATTATAGAACAGCGAAAACCGAGTAACTAACCCATCGAATAACCCTAATCCAAACATCATCTCGAATAACGCATGTGCTGTACTTGGTCCTCCATATGTACATACATCCACAGTACCAGAAGTGTTTGGTACCCCTCCTACTTTTGGCGCTTATCCGCCTTACCTTAATTACGGCTTTCACCCCGGATTTCATCAGGCAAAAATGATGCCCGCTAATTTTTGTTATCCTCCACTGGGTACCCACATTGTTGAAGCTTCGAATTTGTCGACTGCTGCGGTGGCCCCAAATAAGAGAAGTGAGAATCCTCAAGCGCCAGCTCCTTTAGTGTACACTACCGCTGGTGGCAGTTTAAAAGGGGAGCGCGGCTGCTGTTGGTTTTGCAATTAGCAAAAAAAAAGCTTTTTGTGCCTCCTGCAAACCTAAAAGGGTTTTCTGCCACAGATGTGGACAACCCGGCCAAATTTCTACGAACTGTAGCGGATGTTCGGGACCATGGTCGGGAAACGTACAGGGGTGAGTGAATCTAGAGTCCGATCACACCCCCCTTTCGTTGTTAAAGCCCCTCAGATTTCGTTAGATCAAGTAAATACAGTACTTGATAAGCGGCGCCTGTTCATTAATATTAGTGTCAATGGTCAGTCACTACACGGAATCTTTGATCCAGGCTCGTGCTGCAACTAGAAAGGTAGCCGGCCTTTGGAAAATTTTTGAGTTTGCTTGAGAAATCAGCAGATCAAACACGTCCTCCGTATTTGGAGAATAGGAAATCGTATTTGACGAACGTATCGAGGACAGGAAATAGGTTCTAAAGCGAACATACCGTCGAAAATATCGGATATTCGTGTGGAGATTGCTAATAATTCTTTGTCAAATGAAGCCGTACAAACCTGTGCAGGCATAAAGGAGTTAAAGCCTTCTGAGGCTAAGTACTTAGACGATTTTCTTAAAAGAAACATTTTTCCAATGCCAGCCAAGATTCCTGCCACCCACATGGTGGAACACCATATAGATATTCAAGGACAAGCTCTCATCAGGCAAGCTAATCGGCGCCTTTCTCCTAAGGTTTAAGAATCATTAAGAGAATTTGCCCAAAAGCTTGAAGCTAAGGGAATAAAAAGTTCTAGTAAATTCGAATGGTATGGCCCAGTGGCAATGATCAGGAAGCCTGGCGGAGATTATAGGCTTTGTATTGACTTTAGAAAATTAGATGAGGTAGCCAAAAAGGATGCTTACCCAAAGAGAAATATTAGAACAATTTTAGACAAGCTTTCATCCGCACGTTATATCTCTAAGATTGAGCTTAGTCAGGCATTCTATCAGATTCCTCTCTCAGATGAATGTAAGGAATCCTCTGCTTTCACAGTACTAGGCAAGGGGCTCTATCATTACAATCGCATGCCATTCGGGCTATCGGGAGCACCAGCAATGTTTCAGCGATTTCTGGATCGAATGATAACACCGGAATCTGAGCTCCATGGATATGCGTGCATGGATGATATTATTGTAGTCAGTGAAACCTTTGAAGAACGCATTCATTGGTTGTAGAAAGTCTTAGATGTGATCATCAATGCCGGACTTACGGCCAATCCCGATAAAAGCGTATTCGATTCCATTCAAGTACGATATCTCGGATATTTAGTAGATAAAACGGGAAAGCACCCTGCCTCGGATAAAGTCGAGCCAATAACATCCTATCCGGCTCCCACTACTGTGCGCAAACTTAGACGATTTTTGGGTATGGTATCGTAGTACAGGCGATTCATAAAGGATTTCGCTTAGAAGGCAGAACCACTCCATCGATTATTAAAGAAAAATCGAAGGTTCCAGTTTGAGGAAGACCAAGAAAAGGCCTTCCAAGTATTGAAATCCGCATTAATCTCCGCTCCTACGTTATCTAGACCAGATTTCAGTTTTCCGTTTTGTTTGCAAACGGACGCAAGTAGTACGGGTCTGGAGGCCGTCCTTACTCAAATCCAACATGGCATGGAGCACGTCATGGCTTTTGCTAGTCGATCCATGCAAGGCACTGAGAAAGACTACACCGTAACGGAGCAAGAATGTTTAGCGGTAGTATCGATGGTCGAAAAGTTTAGAACTTATTTGGAGGGCTATCACTTCGTAGTGTTTACGAATCATAGTAATCTCCGATAGCTCTATCACTTAAGGGATCCTACTGGGAGATTAAGTAGATGGGCCCTTAAGCTGTTACAATACTATTTCGAGATTAAACATAGAAAAGGTGCCTTTCACCACGTACCATGCGCGCATGTTTAAGCCGCACTCTGGGGTGGTACGTGCCATTGGCGAGACAGATGATTTGTGGTATACTCGAAGAAAATATTGGCCCCAGAAATACCATATCAATTTCCGGATTGGAAATCAGAAGGCAAGCGACTATACTGCCATCGTCCTGACCACCTGACTGACCCACTACTGCCTGATATGGAGGCCTGGAAACTGGTCTTACCTTTGGAGCTTCGCAATAGGGCTATTAGTGAGGCACACGATACCACAACTTCTGGACATTCAGGTGTTAATGAGACCTTCCAACGTCTCTCGTTGATCTACTTTTGGCCCGGAATGTCCAATGACGTTGCAAAATATGTTCGAGCATGCAGGATTAGCCAAAAGATGAAATTGGACCAGGCAGGTCCGGTAGGTCTGATGTGTAAGCGGGTAATCAAACAACCCTGGTCGGTGCTAGCAGCGGACATGGTGGGTCCGTTCCCACCCAGTCGCGGAAACAGTCATTTTTAGATGGGGAACCCACGAGGTCCTGTTCACTGATAATGGCACCGAGTTTGTGAACAAGTTGATATCAAAGGCCGCATCGGAATTAGGGATTAGGTACTCGACTACCCCACCGTATCATGCTCAAGCTAATACGGTAGAGAGGGTAAATCGAGTGCTAAAAGCCATGATATAATCTTTCGTTGAAGGTGATCATCGTAGCTGGGATAAACATCTTCCCGATTTCCGCTTTGCGTTTAATACCGCTGTCCACAGTTCGACCCGCGTATCGCCAACGCTCTTCAACTATGGTAGAGAACCTAGACTGGCAAAAACGTTGAGGAGTCAGCAAGAGAGTGCCCGCGATATAGTGCCATTAGCCATAGAGGCTTGGGCATGTAGAATTAAGCGTCAGGCGAAGTATTATAATCGCAGGAGACAAGACATTCGCTACCAAGTAGGTGATGTTATGTGGCGCAGGACTCATCCTTTATCTTCAGCTATAGATTATGTCGCGAAAAAGTTATTCCCTAAATATGCCGGTCCGTTCAAGCTTATAAAAATAGTACAACCAGTAGTTTATGAAATCCAAGATGAGTCCGGGATAATCGAGAAAGCTCATATTAATGATTTAAAACACTACTCGTCGATTAATGCGAACCTACTTAACGAATGTCATTTTTTGCGGCTTGGAGATGAAAGAGAAAATTCCCAAGTTCCGCCCGGGGAAGGTTTAAGAGCTCCGGAGGCGCAGAAGTCATACCTGCCACAAGACGTTCCCGATACCACGAACCCACATTCACACGGCCCTGTTCTGAATAAACAGCGAACCGATCGACAGGACGAACTGGTTACCGTCCTATGCCGGGATACCCTAGGAACGTTCGTTCAGGCCCGTATAAGTCACGAGACCGGAAACCCCGAAATTCCTCCCAGGAGGAAGAGGGGAAGGCCCCGAAAATCCAGAAGCTCATGTGAGTCCGTTACCACGAATGAACACAACGCCACTGGAGATCCGCCGGAAACTGGAACAAATGCCACCCGAAGCTAAAGAGTCGAATGAGGAGGAGGAAGGACCCCGCCGTAGTAATCGAATCAGAAAAAGAAAATAGGGTACCTTTCGAATCCTCTCCTGCCTCAGGGGCAAAGGTAAAGATCGGAATTGAGCGGTGAGCGCTGGAAGACGACTATATTATCACTGGTTTAAAGTCGGCTACGACTGATGTCAAGAGATTTATATTAGTTTGACTGAACTAGAATAACTAAACTCAAAAGTATTTCAAACGTACAACCATCTGTTTCTGTCATTGACATCCTGAATCCGAGAAATGGCAGATCAATTATTATCATATTTGTTTCCCTCACCGCAAGTTACCTGGGATTCTCAGGCTTGTTTTCGAAAGCTTGATTTCATCTATTTTTTTTCTATCTATTCTTTATGAAATATTTGTCGCGTCTATGAGGAGTTAAATGGGTCTAGAAATTTAGGCTGACGCCATATTGTATATAGTGGGCCTCTTTGTGCTGAAATTTTCGTGTAGGTTAAGCTTTTCTTTGTGTACTTCTACTTCGTAATGGAACTTCGATTTCCTATTTTTTTTGTTGATCTAAAAGTTTTTCTTGACATGTTAGTCATGGTTTGGGCTCAAACCCCTTTTCTTGTAAATTCACACGTTATACCTTTTCTATGGATACTATTACTAAATTGAATTAAACGTGACATTGTCTTTCTATATTTTTTACAAAATTTAATTCTGAAGTACTTTTCTCGCACCCACTAATCCCTCTGCCATGAGCTAGGGACTTAATATAATAGTTAATTAGATTTACAAATTTCTGCAAAATATGAAATTGTTTTTGGAGTGACGCCGAGGAGGTGTCTGGCGCCTGACAAGTAAATATACCATTAAGCCATTTTCTATTCCTACGTTGTCGCTGCCATTTTGTAGCGATGCTCCCAGCTTATATATTATATAAGAGTTGTAGCATTTTAAAATCCAGAAAAAGAAATGAAAATTAATATTTTAGGCCAAACAACGCACGTCAAACTATGCAAGATACGAAAAAAAATAAATTAACAACAAAAAATAAAAATATTAAATGTTTGAACAAACGAAACAAGCCAGGAAAAGAAATAAAAAGACAGAAGTTGTTTACTCAAAAAAGAGCTACACATTTTTTACTAATTATTTTTTGATAGGATGCGTGGTTTTTGCTTTATTCGCAAAAAAAAAACATTAAAAAGTAAAAAAATTGATTCCTGGAGAAATAAATGCAGGCAAACCTAGGTGTGCCAAATGTGCTTTAGGCAAAGTTGAAAGCAACTTCACCTTGCTTTAGTGTAGGCAACGTAAGATGTGCCAAATATGCCGTGTGCAATGTAAGAATGCACAATTGTATCACTGTACATTGTACATTGTATAGTTATAATATACTGGTTACTTGTTAAGGCAAGATGTCGAATTATGAAATTTTGTATCTTAAAAAATATAGCCCACTAAACACAGAATTTTGACTACTAATTTTTTGTAATGATAAGAGAGTATTTGGTATATCGTCAATTTTCGAAAAATTCAATTTACATTCTTGTAACAGATTTTTAGAGTACAGTGAAGAAATTATTACGGTTTTCATTCCTATTTTATAGAAACCATCATGATATCTTTTTAAAACTACGGCAATTAGAATTACAATTTCTTCGGATTGAATCAAATGTGAATTTTATGATTTCTTCATGTCTTTCAACTTACTATACATTTTTCTTTAAACATCATCTCACTCACATTGTGAGAAGAGCCATTTACAGTTTCGATTTCATTCATTTTGAATGAAGATTATATTATCAGATAGGAACTCTTGTCGACTGTAGCAGTCTCTCTGATGTGTTATTCACACGTCAAGATAATAATACCTTGATTTAAGAAACGTACTGAGAAAGCAACAATTTCATTCCAGTATTTACAAAGTTTTGATATCGTAGGATTCGTAAGCTGGACAATTCGAAGCGAATGTTTTGTTTTATAACTTTGCCTATGACACATTTGGCACATCTAGGTTTGCCTGAATTTATGCCAGGCAATGCCCGAATTCACATAGTATTTCGGACTTTGCCTAAAACGCATCCGCAATACGCGCATTATCGCCTAGCCAAACTTAGGTTTGCCGCCACTTCGGAAAAAAAAAAAAAAAAAAAAAGTAACGCCAACAACGCAACGGCGCCCAAAAACCCGCGCTGAGAGCGTTCCCGACCGTGATCTGCACGTCGCACGAAAAACTTGTTTTTACATAAGTTTCTGTATATTGAGTCCCCTACAACTTTGCTATTTAAATGTGCCACTTATTTTCAATAAAAATAGTCAAAAAGTGGAAAAAACTGCGCCACTTTCCTAATTTTCCACAGTTTTCGCTTACTGTTAGCGACAAATAATTTTGTTACAAAAATATCGTCTCAAATGCAAGATTGGCAATGACAACTTGGCACAAACTCTTATGTACCCGTATACTTATATACTACTTATTATGTAACATACCAACAGGTTAATTGTTTAGAACAGAATATTACGTCATTGGATCCTCTTAATTATGGCTATGAAATTGAACATGACTTATTAGTTCCAAAAAAAATGAATATACTTTTGCCACCCATTGACGAGTTTGTGCCAAGTTGTCATTGCCAATCTTGCATTTCAGAAAAATCTTGTATTTGTGTAAGAGCTGGAATCGGTTGCTGTGAATCTTGTACTTGTCAAATCAAAAAAACATGTAGGAATAAATATAATGGGAGCATAGAAGTGGATAATACTGTGACTGTGATTCAAAGTTTTTCATGTAAATTTTGTACGTACGATGTAAATATAAAAGTTATTTAAAAACATCCCCTCTCGAAAAATGTTATTATATGTTCCTTTATTGCTAATATTGTAATAAAAATTTTCAGATTAACATAATATTCTGAAAAACGCCGTCATTCTATATGTTTAATGGATATTATTTACAATTTCAATGAATAGCCACAATCGATTTTATTAAGTATAAAAAAACATTGTTTAAAATGAATTTTTATATATTGATGTTTTTTACATGATTATAATCTATCTTGAATTAACAATACGCGCGCGAGAGGAAATCGGCGGCTGCGCGTTGGGGCGCGCTCGCGCCTCGTGCCATCAAAAGCACGTAGTGTAGGCCGAAAAAACGCTAATTGTCAATCGCGATAAATGCATAATGCCGGACCTGCGCTAATAGTTAACCATATCACTTTGGAGAGTCAGTTTCAAAGAATAAGTGGCTTTTTGAAAATTCAAAAAATATTGAATACGTCAAAAGTTATAAACATCCAAACTTTGCAAAAAACGTCAAATTTCCGACATTTACAAATTTATAACTTATGAAATATGCATGTTAGGGAAACATTGCTAGAAGCCATTTCGTCTTAAAATAAACCATATTATCTAAAAAAAATTGTCCAGCTCGAAAAAACCATTTGTTCATAATTTGTTTAAACAATTGCGATTCAAGCAAAACGTACCACTTTTTCGAAAAAAACGCCGGGCATGATCGGATTCAGTGGCTCAAAATTCATAAGAATGACCACTTTTTATCCTTGGGAATCTTAATGCACACGGGAACATACCCAGCTCCTGGACTGATTCTGTATATGATGGAGTAATAGTAAGGAGACCAAACGAAGATACACGTGCGAATAAAAAAGGAACCTCGAATTTTCGGTCATAGCTTGAGGGAGGAGGTACGCTGAATTATAAAGGAGTTCGCCTCGTTTTGAGTAGTATATCCGCAAGAGGTTTTTGATTGGTGGGTTCTGGGCAGTAAATTTGAATCATGACTAACCCACCAATCAAAAAGCTCTAGCTGATATTCCATTAAAAACGAGGCGAACTCCTGTACATGTTAGCGTACGTCCTCCTCTGAACTATGTCCGAAAAAACGGTGACAAATTTGGACAAACAGATTTGTCTCCTTACTATTACTCCATGCTGTATATAAAACTGACAAAAAGACATTTTACTGTTACACCTCCTGCGGTAAGGCAGTTGCGAAGAACACTGTATACATTTCTGTAAAGATTGTGCAAACTGAATGTTTTTGAGTAAATTTTACTATTTTTGTACAATAAATATGCGTTAACATTCAATATCCTGCTTTTTGTATGGAATTACCTGCATGAATCACTGTAAAATATTCTCATTTTTCAGGTCTTGAAATAATTCAACTTTTTGAAGCCGCCGCCAATGGGCCTATATTTTTTTCGAACGTCATAGTCTAAGCTTTAAAACCTTGCAACGTTTTTTTTTAAATTTATTTTATGCAAAATTATGAATTTTTGAAAAAGTATCGATTTTTTTCTAAATTTTGCCCAAATTTCAATTTTTAATTTAAAAAGTTTTAAGCGATTGACGCTAACAACAATTGGATCGTGTAGTATACACTTCGAAAAATAACCCTAAATTTTATTCGATTTTTTGAAAGCCAGAAACAGTTCAAAAACTGAATAGGACTTGAAAGACCCTGTGTGTAAACGGAAGGTGGGAAAAAGAAGTGTGTAAACGGAGGGTTAATTTCACAAAACAGCTAGCAGCAAGAAGCGAGTTGCAATGGTATTTCTAACGTGAATACTTCAATAACTTATCTAAGAATAAGGAATAATTTGAAATAGTCGAAAGTATTCGACTTTTCCAGAGTTTACTCGAGAGTGAATTGCCCCTCGACAGAAATTGTGCATTCAAAAAGATCGACAAAATTGTTAACAATCACTTTTTTATAGGATGCGTAGTTTTTGTTTGAATCGCAAACAGTATAATTAAAAATTAAAGAATTATATTTTTGGACAAACGACACAAGCTATGAAAAAAATTAATAGATAAAAGTTGCTCACCCAAAAACGAGCTATACAAATTTGTCATAAATAATTTTTTGATACAAGCGTAGTGTTTTTTTAATCGTAAAAAATAGCGTTCAAAATAAAAAAATATAAATGTTTGGAAAAACCACACGAGAGGAAAAAGAAATGAAAAGAAAAAAGTTGTTCGACCAAAAAAGATCTACAAATTTGTTATCAACTTTTTTTTTATAAAAATGCATTTAAAATTTTTTAAAATAACTTTTTGGAAAAATAACGCCAAAGCTACAATATCGTTTTATTTAATAAAATATTTCGCCTAAATTATATCTACAAATTTTCTTAGAACCATTTTACGCTAGGATGCGTATTTTTGGTTCAAATCGTAAAAAATAACATTGAAAATAAATAAATTAGGTTTTCTGAAAAAACGACACATAGTGCAATCAATTTTTAATTAATAAAATTGTTTTTCTTTTTAGGATTGCGCACTTTCTCTTAATTATGAAAACAAGACAATCAAAACACATCTGTTTAAATATCAATGCATATTATGAATTGTAATGATATAAATTTATTAAAATGATACATTTTTTAGGGTAGTTGAGCATAAAATTTAATGCAAAATAAGGAACAAATATAGAAGTAATCATTATAAATAAAATTTCAACTTTATTTTGCAATATCTGAATTAGCAATCCCTGGCCGAGATACATAAATAAATGTAATATACATTAGATATAATAGTGTTGTATTGTATAGGAAAGTTCGCATTTTGGACAAAATCGAGTGCGAAGCACGAGATACGTGATGAGAATGTGTTCGTTAAAGCCGAAGGAGCTTTAACAAAAGAGAATTCACAATCAACGAATTACAGTTGTCGATGCTTTGACCTTTAAGTTTAAAATTTCTGTGCACAAATATGGGGGAAGTAAAAATACCGAGCGCGTAACTCGAGGGGGTCCCTATCATCTCACATGCGGCAAGTCTCTCTGCGGCATGTCACAACTGCGGCATCTCTACCTAGCGGCATCTCTCACTAGTGAAAAGGGATTCGACCAATATTATTTCTGTGGCCAGTCACAGGGGTACCTTGCCCCCCCCCCCACGAGACGTTGGAAAAGGGGTAGGGGTTTGACCAACATTTTTTCTTTGGCCAATCACAGGGGCGCGATGAGAGATGCCGAAAAAATGTCAATTTCACTGTAAGAAATGCCGCGCGGGAGATGGCGGGAGAGATGCCGCTAGATAGAGATGCCACAGTTGTGACATGCCGCAGAGAGGATAGAGTAAAGTTTCGTTTAGTGTAAATTTCAAGTAAGAAAATAATATACTTGAATAGATATAAGCCTCTAAAAAGTGTCAAAAAAGCAATATTCAACATCAAATTACAGCTTTAAATATAAAGCTTCTTAAAAGTACTTTTTTGGCAAATTATTTCGAGCATGTCATAAAACAGTTTGTGAATGGACATCAATATCCGATATTTTCAAGCTGGTGAAAATGAGAAATGGAAAAAGAGCATAAAGTATTCTATAAAAAAAACTATACTACATTATTTTGGCCATGTGAATGCATTGGTCCATAAATATTTCGAAAATTTGAAGCCTGATATTTTTTGGACCACCCTGCATGTTCCTGTACAGTATACAGTGTACAGGTTTGTTCCTAAATTTCTTATGCTGAACCTGTAACATCTCTTGTACGAGATCTGGTAATAATTCTGGTAAAGGATCACGTACAGAAACAGTTACTATTGAAAAATCGAAAATTGAAGTTTTCAGCCAAACAACATGAAACACAAAAAAAAGTTTAAAAAGAAAATTGTGCCCTTCAAAAATGCTATTGGCAAATCGAAATTTAAAATTTTTGTAATTATATTATTTATTATAGAATTATATATATACATATAAAAAATTGAGCTCGAGTATTCTGATCCGAATTTGTTTGTTACGGCCATAGTGGGGCAAAAAAAACGTCCATGGACAAATTGATTTTCGGTAGACAATTATTATCCGATTTAAAACTTTTTTTAAATGAAAGCTAATAAAATTTTTCATCGAACTGTCATGGCCAATTTTTAAATTTTTGTTTATTTTTTTGTTTATTCAATAACAAAAATGAAAAAAAATTGACTTTTGAACTATACCGGTTTTAAACAAATTTTTTGATTCAATCAAAAATACCTAGAAAACTGAAATCAACTATCTAAAAAAGATTATTGTTGTTTACTCTAATAAATTGTTTACTGTCATCAAAATGTTCTTAACAATTGATAAAATAGTTATTTGCAGTTAATTGCATCGAAAAAATGAAGTTTGTACCTCCAAAAATAACTAAATAGTGCATTTGTTAATTAAGGTAGTTTTAACAATTATCAAATTTTATGTTGTGACCAAATATGATACTTAGGTTTTATTACCAAGTTATGATCGATTCCATAGAAAAAAATCTATTTATTCCATCAAAAATACCTGATATGGATATTTGTTTATGAAAATTGCTTTTGAAATAAAAAATTATTTATTAACTTTTATTAATTCAACTAAAAAACTCTTTTTGTCCATAATTTGTTCAAATTTAGTGCGAACCAAGTGACGAATCGCCGCTAATCTCCACGAAACCATTTTCATTCACTTATTTGTTTACAACAAAATACAATATATTTTTTAACATTTGCATTATTATTGAGAATGTTTTTTGGATAGTTGCTTTCACTTTTTTAGGCATTTTTGATTGAATAAAAGCATTTTTTTTAAACCGGTATACTTCAAAACTTAAATTTTTTTTCATTTTTGTTATCAAATAAACAAAAATTTTATAATCGGCCATGACAGTTTAATGCGAAATTTTATCAGCTTTCATTAAAAAAAAAGTTAAAATCGGATAATGATTGTCTTCTGAAAATCAATTTGTCGACGGACATTTTTTTGCTCCACTGTGGCGGCCAAGAGAAATGGTGGACAGTCGCAACCAAATTTGTGAACCATGTCTTAATAGTGCATAGGTGTTAAGATTTCTCACTCAAAGAAAATGTTTTTATAAAACACCAATTTCGCACATCTGGGGCCATTCAAAAAATACCTATCGGTTTTTTCTG